>CAUYLG010022208.1:0-56327 GCA_963573385.1 Cacajao melanocephalus
TTTTGCACTGGTTTCTTCCCATTTTTGTGGATTTATCCACCTGTCGTCTTTGTAATTGCCAACTTTCAGATTGGGTCTGAGTGGACGTCCGGCTTGTTGGTGATGAAGTTTTTTCTGTTTCTTAGTTTTCCTTTGGCGGACGCCCCTCCCCCACAGAGCTAGGCCTTCCTGGGTTCAGCTGTGCTTACTGTGAAACTTTCAGTCCTCAGCGCTTCCAATTGCTGTTCTCCTTGTAGGGATGGGACCAGAGTAGCCAGACTCAAAGGGCACCCAGTCGCGTATACTCTGCACTGAGAAGCGCTGGGCCGTGCCGGCCAAAAGAGTCACGCTGGCGACCTGTGTGGCTCCTCTGCCGGGAATCTCCCAGTTTGTGGGCAACAGAAATTCGTCTAAAATTGCGGCGTCCTCTCACTCTCTGCGCTTTCACTGGGAGCTACAATCCTGAGCTGTTGTTAATCGGCCATCTTGGATCTCTCTCTGGAACTTAATTTTATTTATGAATTTTCAGTCATTAGAGAAGAGTATGATGTGGATATAGGAGGTTGGATTAGCATACTAAACTTTAAGTTTGCCACTTTAGCAGATGTTGGAATGGAAGTTAACACAATAGTTCAAATTTATTTAGCACTTCACGGTTTATAGAAATGCTTTCACATTTGTATCTGAATATTTGAAACAACCTAGTGGGTAGGTAGGTAAGCAATTTAATCTCTGTTTCCCATGGAAGAAATTGAGGGTAGGAGATGTTCATTGTTTGTTATGCAAGGTATATAGGTAGTAAGTAGAAGAGTCCAGATGCAAACCCAGGCCACCTGAACAACGTTCGCATCATTTTACCATGGAGAAGAGATTAGTGCTTTTAGTTGTCAAACACTGTGTTCAGTGAAATTATTGCCGCATGAAACAACATCCAAAAGGCATTAGTTCTAATATTTTTAACAAATCCCTTTAGATCATTGGGAATTAAACAAATACTTAGGGTAGTTTGGACTTATGTGAAATCTTTTGACGTTTTGTGTAGTTCTGTTAAACTTATAAATAGACCAAGGTGGGCGGATCACGAGGTCAAGAGATGGAGACCATCCTGGCCAACATGGTGAAACCCCATCTCTACTAAAAAATACAAAAATTAGCTGGGTGTGTTGGTGCGTGCCTGTAGTCCCAGCTTCTTGGGAGGCTGAGGCAGGAGAATTGGTTGAACCCAGGAGGCGAAGATTGCAGCGAGCTGAGATTGCTCCTCTGCACTCCGGCCTGGTGCCTGGCGCCAGAGCAAGACTGTCTCAAAAAAAAAACCAAAAGAAACCTATAAATAAAGTCACGTAATTTTTTTATTGCCTTAGAGACATAGTTATTGGAAGTTATTTATAGTTTAAATATATAGCCGTGATACTTACTTATGACTATATTTCAAGATAGTTTATTCAGCAAGCACTTACTGAGAACTTACCATGGACTGGCACTGTGTTCTTAAAAGGATTAATTGATGAGCTCAGTCTAGTAGGGGAGATGATTAAACTAGCAATTATACAGAGTACTATTGGAGTAGAGGTATACATAGGGAAAACCCTATAATAGAGGGAGCGCTGTCTGTGGTGTTACCTAATGCAGACTTGAGGTAATTCGAAAAGGCATTTTAAGCCATGTGATGCTTGAGTACAATCTTGAAAGCATGTTAATACTTAACTTGGTAAGAACATTTTAAGGCAATAATAGCTTATGCAAATACACAGAGGCATTTGAGAATGTTGCACTTAGAGGGAGCCACAAATAGGTTGACATGGCAAGAATATACACTGACTGTTAAGGGACGGGAGGAGTTGAGACCAGAGAGAGAGAGACATAATCGAGATTGTGAAGAGCCTTATATGATATGCTTTTAAAAAGTTAGTACTTTTTTCCTAAAGGTAATTGGGAGTCATTGGTGAATTTTAATCGGGAAATGCTTGCTGTAAATTTATGTTTGCAAAAATTATATAATAGTGTGGAGGGTGGGATGGGGGGCAGGATAGGAGATTGGAAGCAAGAATACCAGTTAGTTATGATAGTAACCAGATCATAAATGCTACATGTCCAAACTGGTGTTGACACTAGAGAGTTAAGGAAATCCGAGAAATAATTAGAAGGTTGAGATTTAACTAGTCTTGGTAAGAGAGAGGTATAGTCTTCAGATGTGGTTTGGATAAATGAGTGGGTGATGATGCTGGTCAAAGTCAGTGCAGGGTTGAAAAAGCTGGTTTCTGGGACTGGAGGGTGTGGATGAGTTCAGTTTGAGATATTTTGAGTTGAAGGTGCCTGTGGGAATTTATGGTTAGAAATAACTGTTAGGAGATTGAGCATGGTGTCTCACGCCTGTAATCCCAGCAGTTTGGGAGGCCTAGGTGAACGGATTGCTTGAGGTCAGGAGTTTAAGACTAGCCTGGTCAATGTGGTGGAACTCCATCTCTACTAAAAATTCAAAAATTAACTGGACATGGTGGCGGGCGCCTGTAATCCCAGCTGCTTGGGAGGCTTGCTTGAACCCAGGAGGTGGAAGTTGCTGTGAGTCGAGATTCCGCCACTGTACTCCAGCCTGGGCAACAGAGCAAGTCTAAAAAAAAAAAAAAAAAAATGTTAGGACCTGAATATATGGATCTAAGTTTAAGAGATGTGTTTAGGCTGGAGATGCAGAAGTTGAATCCATTAATGCAGGAGATGCAGAGATGCAGAAAATGGATCCAGCAATAGCACTGGAAAAGAGATGAAACTAAGGGGGGAATCTTGTGATGCACCCACAAGTAAGTATGAAGAACATGGAAGGAGACCAAAAAAAAGGCAGAAGGAAGATTAGAAGTTTTCTAGATTTTGAGAATGAAGTGTTTATTTCATCCATATGAAGGATCCAGTAAGTAAGGATGGGAGAGTGGGAGGTTTCTCAATTAGGAATTGAATTGGAGATGTTATCAAGATCAGTGCTTTGTAAACAGTGGACATCTAAATACTCTTGGAAATTATGCCTTTGTTGCTACTCAAAGTGTGCTCTATGTATGAATTTGACACCACCAGGGAACTTGCTAGGAATGTAGACTGGGCTCGTACCCAGATTTTCTGAATCAGAATCTGCATTTTTAAAAGGTTATTCCTATGCACATTAAAGTTTAGAAGCTTTAGAACTCAGCTCCTCTAAGCAAGAGAAAGTAAAATGTAGGTTTTGTGCAAGAAAAATTAAAACTTGTTATTTTTATATTTTTAAATTATTGTGGTGGCTAAAGCTAGGATCCACATAAAAGGTTTTCTTTTAACAGTCTAGAAAACTCAAATGTTCTAACATCAGAGCAGAAAAATTTATGATGTCCATTGAAACAGTAAGCTGATGCTTGTTTTATTACTTAACTCTCAGCAGTTGATACAGGATAACTTTATAAAGTTGAGTTTCCTTCCTTCCTTGCTTCCTACCTCCCCTTCCCTTCCCCCTCCCTTTTCCCTTTCCTTCCCCCTCCCTTTTCCCTTCCCTTCCCCTTCCCCTCCCTTTCCCCTTCCTCTCCCTTGTCTTCCCTTCCTTTCTTCCTCTCCTTTCTTTGATGGAGTCTCACTCTGTGACCCAGGCTGAAGTGCGATCATGAAGTGTGATCATGGCTCACTGTGCCTCAAACTCCTAGGCTCTAGTAGTCCTTTCTACTGTTTCTTACTCCATAGTGCCCCAGTACATACACGTTGAGAAGTGTGGAACTCAGCTTGTTCTTTGCTTTCAGGTGGTATTTCCAATGCCTCAGCCTCCTGAGTGGAGTAGCTAGGACTACGGGTGTGTACTACTACAGTTGGCTGATTTTTAAATTTTTTATAGAGTCAGAGTCTCACAGTGTTGTCCAGGCTAGTCTTGAGCTCCTGGCCTCAAGGAATTTTCCTGCCTTGGCCTCACAACGTGTTCGGATTACAGGTATAAGCCATTAGCCCTGCCTATAGACTGCATTTTCTGGTCTTGCTGATGTTACTGGTAAATGGACCACCAAGCCTGTATAGATAGGTCTCAAAATCTATACATAAATTGCAAATGCAAATAATAAACGCTAAAAATATAGTGAAGTTAAAAGGGAATTATTTTCAATATTACCATCTGAGACCGTCTAGCAACTAAGTAATTGAAGGATATATGGGAGAGGAGTGTGTGTTATGTGTTTGCTGGGGGAAGGGGAGATTGGCAAATCTGCATATTTTAAGTATCTTTTTCAAAAAATTTTCATATATAATTTTGAGGTTTCACTGAAAATCAAAGCTTTTTAACTTTAGGTAGTTTTATTTCTTATGTTACTTTTATTACTCTGTAAAATGATAATATTCTGTAGCATTGGTATATACAATTTTAGTGTGTACAGTTCCAGAGAAAAACAAAAAATATTATTCCCTCATTGTGTGTTGGGACAAGGCCTTATATGGGCTTGTTATATGCACTTTGATCTTGGACTAATTAACATTTTATAACAAATTGGTAGTACTAAAGAGTAGAACTAGTAGAGTGGTGTATAGCTTTGGAAATAACTGAGAAACTCTTAAGGCATTCTGCATGTTAGTGTGTGTTACATAAAAGGAGAAAAAACATTTTAAGTAGAAGGTTTTATAAAATAAAATGGCATAAATAAAAATGGTAGGCTTTATTCTTTTTTTTTTCTCTCAATTTACTCATTTAGACCCAGTCACACTGTTTTTTCACTACATATTTTAAAGTAGGAATGCCTGTCTGTTCACAAGTCACAAGGTTAGGAAGATTGCTGCTAGCTTTTTCCTTTCTGTGTTTTCAAAAGTCAGCTCGAATAGGCTTCTTCCTGAAATGTGAGTTCTGTGGAATAATAACCCCCTCTCAAGCCTCGTGCACAGGATTTTCCAGACAGTGCATTTCTTGCTTGATGTTCTCCTGAGTTAACAGATTTATAACTGTCCTTTGTAAAAGCCATATGTATTGGGGACACAATTGAGCTTACTTAATTCAGAAATTCATATAGGATAACTGTGAAGTTGAGTTTCTAATTTAAAGAACTACGTATGTACTAAATGTGTTATCCTCCTCTAAGAAAAAAACCACATATTTATTGACAGCAGTATATGTATTCAAAGATAATTGTTTAACATTTTACAGATACGAGTATATTAAATTTTTATGCAAAGCTAACTACTATTTTTTTAATAGGCGTATTTCTCTTTGATGCCACATCGTTCTCCCTTCCGCACTTTACCTTCTGATTTTACTAAAGGCTGCGCTTTTCCTGTTGACGTTACGTATCTTGCTTCCACGGCAGCTTTAGTTTTTTCTGTTCTTTGGTCTCATACTTACCTAAGCTTTAGTATATAAACTCTGGGAAGTGGTAGAACTCAACTTGTTCTTTTCTTTCAGGTGCTATTTCCAGGCCGGAGTTGCCCAGACTTGCCAGATCCTAAGAATAATTTGGGGTTGCTAGTTCAAATATACGTTAGACTCTCAGGTTCCTCTTCTGGAAATTCTGGTTCATGAGGTCTGGAGTGAGGCATGAGATAAGTACCTTGACTGACTAGATTCCTATGATCAGGCAAGTTTAAGAAACACTGTTTTAAAACATACCATCTACCATAACTCTCGTTCCTTTCAATTGACCTGTAGATAGCATCTTTTTAGAATTTCAGAACATCATAAACTAAGAGGTAATCTTACCTGATCTCTATAAAGTGCAAATTAAAAAAAAAAATCTTGTTTTTATTGGTCATCACTGAGGACTTTGCCTCTTCATAACATTTTATAAGGCTTCCTGTTGGGTCGTCAGCATTGCCCGGGAAGCCTCCTTCTTTGGTTAGCTTGCTTAGTATTTATTCTTTTTTTTTTTTTTTTAAGATGGGGTTTCATTGTGATGGCCAGGCTGGTCTTGAACTCCTGACCTCAGGTGATCCACCCACCTCAGCCTCCCGAAGTGCTAGGATTACAGGCTTGAGCCACCGCGCCCGGCTGTATTTATTCTTAATAAATACTACTTAAACTTTATACATCTTTTCTGTATTCCTTCCTGTTATAGTAGAGAAGATACTCTGTCTCCTCCTAAAGGGCTAATTTGTCTACTTGTGTTATGAATACCATCCCTTAGCCTGCTAAGGTTTTTTAAAACCTGTGTCAAATATATATAAAATTTACCATTTTAACCATTTTAAAGTATATAATTTTGTGGCATTGGGTACATTCACAATATTGTTCTACTATTACCACTACCATTTCCAGAACTTTTCCTCATACCAAACAGAAACTCTGTACCCGTTGGCTTAGGATCTTTCATGTCAATTACCCATTCCTATCCCTCCAACCTTTCCCTCCATCCCCACATAAATAAAAGTATAAAATATATTAAGCGAATTTCTGCTTCGTGTCTTTCCTTTTTTTTTTTTTTTTTTTTAAACAACAACTTTTCCTTTCTCCCTAGAAGTACATTTTTATTCTGAATTTGTGGCTTGTCATGTCCTTGAATCTTTTAACATTTTGCTCATACCATATGAAAACTATAGTGTAGTGTGTGTATCATTCTGCAGGCTATTTTTGTTCAACATTGTTTTTGAGGATGATTTCGACACATGTAACTCTACATTAATTTTAACCATTTAGTATTTTGTTGGGAGACTGTATCACTGTTTTTGAACACCTTTTCCTCTGCTCTCAAACAACAACAATCAACACAGAAAACTTCTTTGTCCAAATGTGAAAGATTTCTCCCCCACAACAAGCAAGCAATCAGTTCTGCAGCAGACACCAGCTGGATGTCATGCAGTTCAATTCCGACACTACCCACAGTCAGTGTTGGATCCCAGATAGAGGCTCAGTCGCCAGGATTGACCCCTCCTTCCCACCAGTCACAAGTCCAGGCCTCTGGAACTTCTGACCAACTGGCTTCAAGTTGGGTTTCTCTTGATCCCCTCTTTGAGTTCAGTGGATTTGCTAGAGTAGCTCACAGAACTCAGGGAAATAACTAATGTTTATCGGTTTAGTATGATGGATATGTTAAAGCCTGCAAATACCCATATGAAGAGATTCATAGGGCATAGTCTGAAAGAATCTCGAGCACAGGCGCTTCTTTCCCTGTGGAGTTGGGGTGTGCCACCCTCCCAGCAAGTGTATGAGTTCCTGTTCATCTTCCTGTCTGCTTTCACATGTTCAGCCATCCAGATGCTCTCTGAACCTCTTGGGTTTTTATGAAGGCTTCATTCATTACATAGGCTTGATTGATGAAGCCAGTGGCCACTGGTGGTCAGCTTGACTTAGCACCCCTTCCTGGAGGTTGGGAGTAGGGCTAAATGTCCCAGCCCTCTACTTGTAGCTTTGTTTTTCAGATGATTAGCCCCACCCTAAAGCTGTTAGTCAATATTAGCATACAAAAATACAGCTCTTGGTAGATAACAAGGAGTTCAGGAGCCCTACTTCAGAAAATAGGGATGAAGACCAGGTATATATTGTACAGTATCACAATCACTATTTCTCCTGTTTTGGACATTGAGTTTGTTTAGAGTTTTATAATATTATTGTGTTACAGTAAACATTTGTGTAAATGTCTTTTTTTGGGTGGGGGTAGGGGCGGGGTACAGGGTCTCGCTCTGTTTCCCAGGTCGAAGTCAAACTCCTGGCCAAGGGATCTTCCTACCTCGATAGGTCTTTTTATCCATACATGTATCCGGGGATTTCTGTTTGTCCTTTATCCTGTCTGGCATTCTATGACTCTTGCCTGAATTCAGCAACTCAGTTCTTACATCTGAAAAATTGTCTTTAATATTTGATTGATAGAGTTTAAATACGGAATTCTAGATTGAAGGTCATTTTTCTTAGATTTATAAAGGCGTCGCTTTAGTGCCTTTAAACTTAGAGTGTTGCTGTTGAGAAATCCAGCGCCTGATCCTTTTTGTGTGTTTTCCTTTTTTCTTTCTGAAAGCTTTCAGAATCTCTACTACAGAATGTCTGAATACCAAGGATAATGTGCCTTGAGATAGATCATTTTTCTTTAAAAAAAATTACTATGAATTATTTCAGATACACAGTGAGATATAAAAAATAATAACAATCACTCATTCCTACCACCTGCCCAAGAAATAAAACATCATCAATACAGTTGAACCCTACCCCCCTACCACCCTTTTTATGTGGAAATCTATCCTTTAGGGAAATTTCTGTTATATTATTTGTTAATTTTCTTTCTAAGTTTTCATTTTGTTTTTCTGAAACTTTTATTAATCGTATGGTAGGCCTCCCAATTGAACCTCCAATTTTCTTTTCTTTCCTTTCCTTTTATATTTTTCTTTGTCTTTTTTCCTGCTTTCTGGGGGTAGATTTAACTATCTTAATGTTGATTAATGTCAGTTGTAATGTTTTCAATTTGAGAACTTGTTCTCTGTTCTTTTTTTAATAACCTCCTAATATTGTTTCATAGATACAATGTCCTTTTTCATCTCGCTGATATTAATTGTTCTTGTTTTTATTTATTTTATTATTATTATTTTTTGAGACAGAGTCTCACTCTGTCACCCAGGCTGGAGTGTAGTGGCGTGATCTTGGCTCACTGCAACCTCCACCTCCCTGGTTCAAGCAATTCCTCTGCCTCTGCCTCCCCAGTAGCTGCGATTACAGGTGTGTGCCACCATACCTGGCTAATTTTTTTTTGCTTTTTTAGTAGAGATAGGGTTTCACCATGTTGGTCGGGCTGGTCTCGAACTCTTGACCTTGTGATCTGTCCACCTTGGCCTGCCAAAGTGCTGGGATTATAGGCGTGAGCCACTGCGCCCGGCCTGTACTTGTTTTTGAATTTTCTTTTATACTCTTGTTTTGTTTAAGTTCTTCTTGTTTTTGTTTTAGTCTTCTGTTTATGTTACATGTTTTCATCAAATCGTTATCTGTTCATATTTAAACATGATTCATTATAAACCTGATTAGTAACTCTGTGAACACATGAGTGGGACTTATCAGTTGAAGACTGGGTAGGGAATGTGGTCATATTGTGAGAAAAGCTCTAAATATTAGTGTTCACAGATATTTTTTCTGGGACTTTTAATTTCTACAGCTAAAAATCTACCACATTTTTGTCAGGGGTAGACTAGATTATACCACCTGTCTGCTAGAATTCTTGGAAGGGGGTAGGTGATTCCATTGTTAAATAACTGGGATTTTACTTAATTCCCTGCTTTCAGTATAATGGTACTGTCCCATACCTGTGCCTTGTATACTTGTTTCTGTAGTCATTTGGTTCACTTTCACGACAAATTGGGTGAGGAAAAAAGAGTATGGGATAGCGAAGGATCTCACTGACTCAAGCAGATTTTACACCTATATTTTTTGTTTTTAGTTTCATGCTTTGTTCCTTACCTTCTGTGAAACTTACCCAGAGTTCTCAGTTTGCAAATTTCCTTGTACATTTTTCACATTCCAAAAAGGTTTTGTATCTGCAGCTCGTATCTGTAGTTTTTACTTCTATTTTCTTTAACTTTCTGGGATTTACAGCTTTGCTATTTTATTCTCACTTGAGTGGGATTTTGATAAGGAATAGAAAAAAGACATGCATTCAGTCTACCATGTTCAAACAGCAGTGTTCTTTACCTTTTCATCTTTACCAGATTCTTCCTATTAGTATTGAAACATGATAACACAAAAGAGGACTTAAATGGAAAGATACATTAATATGTTCCAGGGGAAGAAGAATCAACATCAGAATGACAATTTCCCCTAAATTATAAATTGAACATAATCCTAAGAAAATATAAATAGTTGTTTTTTTAGATAACCAAGCAGATATTGAAATTTATATGCAAAAATAAGTAGGCAAGGACAGCCAGAAAATAAAAAGTAATGATGGAAGAGTGCCTTACCAGGTACCAATATATTTTAAAGACTTAATTAAATCAGTATATTTAGTTTATGAGCTCTGTTCAGTAAGAGAGAAAATTTAGAAATAGGCTACAGGCAGTCACCACCACACCCAGCTAATTTTTTGTATTTTTTTAAGTAGAGATGGGGTTTCACCATGTTGTTCAGGCTGGTCTTGAACTCCTGAGCTCAAGTGATCTGCCTGCCTTGGCCTCCCAAAGTGCTGGAATTACAGGTGTGTTCTACTGCACCTGGCCCCCAAACAATGGTTTAAAACAACAGTTCTGAAGGCTCTGAGGGAAAAAATCGAGTTTTTGCCTCTTTTAGCTTCTTGTGTCTTGTATTTCCTAGCTTGTGGCCCCTTTTTCCATCTTCAAAGTATATTACCCCAGGCTATGCTTCTGTCATCACATCACCTTCTCGTCAAATCTCCCTCTGCCTTAGTCTTACAAAGATACCTGTTATTACATTTAAGCCCATCTGGGTAATCCGGGATACTCTCCCCATCTCTGGATCCTTAATTTATTCACATCTGCAGAGTCCCTTTCACTATAAGGTAACATTCACAGGTTCTAGGGATTAGGTTCTAGGGGTTAGGTTATTTGGAAGCCATTTTTCAATCTATCATATTCTTCTAGCTCATCATGTTCAAAACACTGAAACCTGGTCCTCCTCCAGAAGAGAAAGTAGTTTCTCCATCAGGTTCCAAAGTACAGAACTTGGTAGTCATCTTTGATACTTCTTTCTCTTATCTGTCATATCCAGTTTTTGTCCACATCTCGATAATTTTGTCTCCTGTATAATTTTCAGCTCTTTTTTTCTTCCTTTTAAAAATAAGTCCCTGTTTAAAATCAAGCAATTAGCTTAGCCTGTCATTTTTTTATTTAGCGTATTGTAGAATACTTCTAGCTGACCTCCTTACTTTCTGTGACCCTCTGAGAAAACTAAACAAACAAAAACCAAAGGCAAATTGGGTAACTTTCCTTCTCTTCAGATCCTTTAGTGTCTTTCCAAAATCCTTGATGTGATCTAGGCTCGCCATAATTCAGCCACAGCTGATTTTTCCAGTCTCATCTTTATTTTTCTCTTCTGCTTTCTGTGTTTATTATCATTAGCGTTTTTTCAGACCTTAGAAAGGGCAATGCTTAAGAGATTTTGTTTCCCTCTGAACTTTTTCTTCGGATTTGAGCTCAATGTTAACTTCAAGGAACACTTTTTCCCTCAGATCAAGATCCCATGTTCTTTTTCATAGTGTCATATACCTTACATTCTGAAGATGTCACAGTTTATAATTAAATATTTATTTAGATTAGTGTCTGCCTCTCTCTACTAGACTTTAAGTTTCAATTGGCCAGGAATAGGTCTGGTTTACTATACTTGTGTTGAGGACAGTGGCATAAAATATATGGTCATGTGCTATATAATGACATTTTGGTTAATGACAGACCACATAGGTAACGCTGATTTCATAAGATTATAATGGAGCTGAAAATTTCCTATCACTTACTATATTTACTATACCTTTTATCATTATTTTAGAGTATACTTCTACTTATTTTTTAAAAAAAGTTAACTGTAAAACAGCCTCAGATAGGTCTTTTGAGAGATACTACAGAAGAAGGCTTTTGTTACCATAGCATGTGATAGCTCTGTGAGTGTTATTGCTCCTGAACACTTTTCAGCAGGTCGAGATGTTGAGATGAAAGACAGTGATACTGATCATTCTGACCCTTTGTAGGCATTGGCTATTGTGTGTTTTTGTATCATTGTTTTTAACAAAAAAAGGTTTAAAAAGCTAAGAAAATATTTTTAAGTAGAAAATATCTTACAAGTAAGGATATAAAGAAAATATTTTTGTATAGCTGCACAATATGTTTCAAACTATGTGTTATTACAAGAGTCAAATAATTAAAAAACTTAAAAAGTTTATAAAGTTACAGTAAGCTAAAGTTAATTTATTATTGAAGAAAAAATTTTAAAATAAATTTAGTGTAGCCTAAGTGTACAATGTTTGTAAAGTGTATAGTAGTGTACAGCAGGATGCCAGGCCTTCACATTCACTCACCACTCATTCACTGACCCGGAACAACTTCCCATTCTCTAAGCATCATTCGTGGTTAGTACCCTATACAGTAATCTTTTGTATTGTATTTTTACTGTACCTTCTCATATGGTTAAATGTGTTTAGATACACAAAAACTTACCATGATGTTTCAGTTGTCTACAGCAGGGGTCCCCAACTATACTGGTCCCCTAGTACTAGTCCGTGCCAGTTAAGAACCAGGCTGCAACAAGCTGTAATAGAATTACTGCTTGAGCTCTGCCTCCTGTCATATAAACTGCAGCATTAGATTCTCATAGGAGTATTAACTGTATTGTGAATTGTGCATATGAGGGATCTGGGTTGCACACTCCATATGAGAATCTGACTAATGCCTGATAATCTGAGGTGGGCCAGTTTCATCCAAACCATGCCGCTAACCGCCCCCCAACCCTATTCCATGGAAAAATTGTCTTCCACGAAACCGGTCCCTGGTGTCAAAAAGGTTGGGGACCACTGGCTTGCAGTATTCAGTACAATAACATGCGATAAGGTTTGTAGCTTAGGAGCAACAGGCTATGTCATATAGCCTAGGTGTGTAGTAGGCTATACCGCTTAGATTTGTGTAAGTACAATCTGTGATGTTCTCAACCACAAATTGCCTAATGATACTTCTCAAAATGTATTTCTGTCATTAGGTGATACATGGCTGTACAATAAACTTGTGTAAATGAATGACATCTGCTTTCCAATAACTCATGTTACAGGCCTCCAAGTATTTGAAGACTTGTGTCCCTCCTTTAATCTTTTCAAGTTAAATACTTTTGATTTTTTTGTATTCTCCCTCCAATTTGTATGGTTTGCAAGTCCCTAATCACTTTAAATGTTCTCTTTTGGGTGTACCCTAGTTATAGATATGTTTTAGCCCAGATCAGGAGATCATACCCCAGATGATGTCTCTGTGCAATGTAGAGTATTGCCTCCCTCATTACAAAGCATACAAGATACCGGCTAAACAACCGTAACAATGAGGACCAATGTACAGTGGCTAGAACAAAAGAAAAGTTTCTCTCTTGTTTAGCAGTCCAGAGGTAAGCAACTCTGTTCCTTATTGTCATCCAGGATCCTAGTTTCTTTGTCTTTAATTTTCGTCATTCTCACTGGTGTTGTCATGTGCATGGTTGAGGCTAGCTCTTCACCACTTTGTGTTTCAGCCCTCAAAAGAGAAAAAGGAAGTGGAGGGCAAGCCACTTCCTTATAAAGGCATACTCTGGAGATTGCGTATGTAACTTATGCGACTGTCCTGTTGGCCTAAACTTAGGCACAGGCCATGTTTAGCTGCCAGGGAGCCCAGCTCATTGGCCATATGCCTAGGGAGTTTTCTTACTAAAAAGAATAAATACTTTGCTTGTTTAGCATTAGTTTCATACAGTTGGTGCATGTTTTTTTATTTTATTTATTTATTTTCTTTTTTCTGTCAGCCTTTTCAGGTTGAAAGTTGGTGCGTGTTGAATTTGTGATCATAATTGCTGTTCATTGTTATGCTGTTAATTATTTAAATGTATCACAAACATTTGCATTTATTAAATTTTTTAATGCAAGTGATGGACTAGTAATCAGCAGCTCTTCTCCCTCCCCCCTTTTTTTCCTTTTTGCCAGAGTTTATGGTTGATTGCTTCATTTCTAGCCTTAAAATACAGAAATTCAACAAGTATTTATTACTACATACCAGGCACTTTGGTATATATATATTCACAGATATATAATAGTGAATAATACAGATTGTTCCCTTTAACAGAGTTTATATTCAAACATATTGCTTGATTTCTTTTGTGAGTAGTTTAAATTGGGTGTTGGCAAACTTTTTCTATTAAGGACCAGATAGTAAGTATTTTATGCCCTGTGGCCTAAAATTTATGTAAAGGATTCAAACAACACAGTAACAACAACAAAAAATCTGGTTTAAAAATGGACAGAAGACCTAAATAGACATTCTGAAATTTGAAAACATATAACAGGTATATGAAAAAATGTTCAACATAATTCATCATCAAGGAAATAGAAGTCAGAACTACAATGACATATCACCTCACCCCAGTTATGGTTATTAACAAAAAGACAAAAAATAAATGCTGGTGAGGATACACGGAGAAAGGAGAACTTTTATACAGTTAACGGCAATCTAAATTAGTACAGCCATGATGGTCATCAGTATGGAGGTTGCTCAAAAAATTAAAAATAGAATGACCACATGACCAAGCAATTCCATTTCTTGGTATATGCTTATCTCAAGTAAATTTAATCAGTATGTTGAAGATCTGCACTTCCATGTTTATTGCAGCACTATTCACAACAGCCAGTTTGTTTCTCTTAAAAAACAGTTAAGTCCTTGACAGTTTTTTGAAATGTTATTCTTACATCATTTTAACTACATTACTTCTTACCTCATCCTTTCACAATTTTGTGAGCTAACTCTTCCTCCTGTCTGTCAAATATCTGTTTTTCTTTAAGTGCAGTTCTTGGTTCTCTGTCTGTTTATATTCTTTCTCTCAAGTCTTAGTCACTTAAAAAATTATGTGTTATAGACAGTTTCCAAAATCTATGCATCTATTCCTTACCTTTTTTGATCTAGTTATATAACTCCAAATCTAACTTATCTAAAATCTGTAAATGTTATGTACTTTGGTTCTTTGAGCTTGAAACCTTATTTTGAGTCATTTTTTTAGGTCTATTTAATCACCATCAAGGAAATATAGGAGTTGTAAAGATGGACAATAACATGTGAAAACTTGTGGAGGCAGCAGAAATTATTTAGAATTTAGGGAATGTATATTTAGGATAAGGCAAATGTGGAGAATGTAGCAAATGTTGGTCTGTTATTCCCTTGGAATAGTAGATCGGGAGGGGCTTTGTCTTCCTTAAAAAGGATTTTCTAGTTTTATGCTGTAGGTAATATGGAGCTACTTAAAGGATTTAAAATGGGAAAGTTGAATGGTAAGATGTTTTTCCCTAGATTATTTGTAGCGGTATGTAGGATGGCTCCTGGGGATGCAAATCTTGAAGCAAGGATACTGGTTAAGAGGTTTTATAATTAGGTGAGAAATGTTAATTTCCTGAATTAAGGTGGTGGTACTACAGATTTAGAAGGATAGAGTTTGATATTTAAGTGATGAGGAAGAGGGATTTATCAATTCCTGGTTTAGGACCTACCAAGTACGTCTCAGCCATAGAGACCCCACTCAGGCGGTGCTGAAGGAATTGAGAAGCAGACACCCAGAGAGAACAACAAAGTGGAACTATTTGGGGTGCCATACATACAGAAGGAGAAAAAGCCTTCTGAGCTGAGAGCCTCAGGGGGCTGATAGCATTCTGGGCTGAGGACCTCAAGCAGTCTCTGACCCATGCATTTATTCTCTCTGAACAGGTAATGATTATTAACAAACAGATGTTCGGTATTTTTTCATAACACAAAAATATACCAAGTAGGCAGCTGGTGCCCACTTACACTGATCACATGAGGGAGCCATGGGGGCAGGGTCAGATGTCCCGCACTTAAAGAATTATTTTAACCAGCGTATGATATTTATATGTTGTCCTGCCACTTTAGAATGCCCCAAGTAGTAGGCATATTTATATATTGTCCTGCCACTTTAGAATGCCTGGGTGGGGGGTGGGGGGTGGGGGCAGTGGTGGTGGCGGCTAGGTTTTCCTTGCCATCATTCTTCCTAGCAAACAATATATTTTATCATACACTCAGCATTTCTCAGCAATCATACACTCAGCATTTCTCAACAAGGAGCTGAGAAAATGAATATTATTAACTGGTGAAGTAACATACAGAAGGAGAAAAAGTAGGTTTGGGAGTGGAAGGGAACCTTACAAAAAAAGAGCTCAATTCTGTAGGTATTAAATTTGAGGGGGTCTGTGGGCTGCCCAGGAGGCATTCGTATGTAAACATCTGAATCTGAGGAAAAGTTTTAAGTTGGAGATATAGATATGGAATATAGTAGGGTACAGGTGGTAGTTAAATCTGTAGTATAATTGAAACCGCCCACAGATATGTTGAATGAAAACTGGGCCCACTCTGCAACAACCACGTTTTGGCGAGGAGAAAGCCTGGAAGGGAAGTCAAGAAAGCAGGTGACTGAAAAGCATTCCTTGAATTTGGCTGTGAGGAGGGCATCAGTGATTTGTTTCGCGGGAGTTGTATGAGCAGAAGCCTGATTGCAGTGATACGAGATGTGAGTAAAAAGTGAGGTGAGGCAGTAGAGACAGGTAATACAGACTAATATTACAGAAGTAGGATTCTTATGTGAAAAAGGTATATCATGGTGCTTTTGATGGCAAGTTGCAGGATAGTCAATTTTAAAATGGGCTTAAATGATGAAAGAGATTTATCGGCTTATGGAATGGCAAAGTCCAGAGGTGGGATTGATACCTTGAATGT
This sequence comes from Cacajao melanocephalus, assembly GCA_963573385.1. Lineage (NCBI taxonomy): Eukaryota > Metazoa > Chordata > Mammalia > Primates > Pitheciidae > Cacajao > Cacajao melanocephalus. Next base: position 16,315 of record CAUYLG010022208.1, read on the forward strand.
TTCAGGATTGGGGTTTGCAGGCAGGGCTGGTGGAAGGACTGGGATAGAGGATGAGAGTGTGTTTATGAGACAGGGATAAACCTTGAGGTTTAGGCTAGATATGGAAAGAGCTGAAAGCAGGAGGGGGCTGATACTGAGAGAAAAGTGTAGGTCATGGAAAGCCAGAGGTCTAATTTCATGTAAGTAAAGGAATGAAAACAGGAAGGTTGTGGTTTACTAATAAGGGCTTTCTCTAGCTAGGCTAACTTAGCTACAGTTATCCAAATAGGCTTTATGCATTGCAGCTTTCAAAATCCAGTTTTCGTATTTTGTAGCATAGTTGTTTACTTACTGGCTCTTCTGCCAGGAAATAAAAATAGAACATTGTTAATTCTGTGTCACTCATGGGTACAACATTGGTACTCATACAAAGGTATGAAACGGAAGATCCTCATAAGATGTGAAGCTTTTCTTTGTGTATATATGAAAATGAACATGTTGGTCTTGGCAAAATTATGAGGTTGCTATCTTTTGTGGTCATACCCTCTCTTTGTCTTGTGTTGTTCCTGCCCTCCCCCGTTTTAGGTTTACTTTTTTTCTCTTTTCCAATAGGAAAAGATGCTTCATATTTATTCATGGCACATGTTGATTATTCTAGATGTTTACATTTCTAAGTTGTCTTCAAGTTCAGTGCTGTTGACTTTAGTGGTATTTGAATTAGGTAAACGTGGAGTGGTGTGCTATAAGAATATTAATTCAAGTCTCACTTTGTGTGTAAAATTTAAAGTAATATGAATTCTTTCAAATTAATAATGCACTGAGTTGTATAATCTCAAAGCTAGCAGGCCAAATAAATTGAAAACTGCCACATGGCAGTGTACTTCTTTAGGACTGGTCTTCAGTTTTGGCAACTTTAAATTATGATAGGTCTCAGAGTCACTTTGGGCTGGAAAAAAGATTTTTAAAATATTGTGATAGGTCTTTAGGACATTTGTCTCATAAAATGCCACTACCCTGTATAGAGTGAAAGGAATTTCTGAGACTGGGAATAGTTGGGAGACGTGTTTGGGGGGGACTGATATTTCTTAATACCCCTGAAAGCATATGATTCCTAGAAATGCCGCTGAAGATTAAATCTGCTTTAGTTGTTTTAGAGTACTTAGAAAGGTTAGAATAATGATTTAAGACTTCCTTTCTTCCCCTTCCTTATCTCTATATCCTGTGATGAGCCTTTGTTCCATGCTACCACCCCTGGCTTTTTATGGCATAATGTTCATACAAAAGTTATGGAAAGTAATTTATATAAATAAATGTAAAGTAATTCTGTCCTGGGTGGCTGCTGCTTAAGAATTATCTAAAGTGATCTTGGGGAAAGGATTTGTAAGGAAGTAAGAAATCCCCACCCCCGCTGTTTGAGAACAAGATCTAAGGCCTTCTTTTCTGTGTATATGTGTGTGGGTGATGTTAAATTGTCTATGGAAGGAAAAAGGTGATCATAAAAATGCTGCTAAAGAACTAATAGTGAAGGATTGTGGTAAGATACACTAGATGGTCATTTATGTGGACTGTTTCTTATTAAGGCAAAATTGGTGGCATTTAAAACATGACAGTAGATTCTTTAAATGTTTTTTTTTAAATGTTCATTAAAGAGCCATATTATATAAAGATATTGGTGTATGTTAGGCTTTTAAATGTAATCTGCATTTTAACAGGAGTAGAAAATGCTAGGTAACTGATCTGAAGTGGAAATTCTGGTTAAATACAGCATTTCTAGTCTAGTTCATTGCTATGCATAGGATCCATCTCTCTATCTTTGAGAAACTAAATTGGAGGTTAGATAAGATAATAACACATGGAATGACTAGAGGAATGGTATCAGATTGTATGGAATTGGTTGATAGATTTCATTCAGATGCTAGATAGGATGCTCTGGGCTACATATTTGTATAGAATATGCCTTAAATTCAGTGGGGAGTTGATAGAAAAAGTACATTGTTCATAGGTAACATTAGACTTCAGAGAAGGGAAAGATCATGGAGTGTGACCAAGAAGACTTCTAGAAAAAAAGAACTTTTGAACTGCTCTTTGAAAGATGGATACGATTTGGGTTGACAGAAAAGAGGACATTCCAGGTTGGGCAGATTCAAGAGAAAAAATCATTGGAGGTAGAAATACGTTTGTCATAAATTGAGTAGAGAAAAAGATTGGGCCAGGCATGGTGGGTCACGACTAAAACTTTGGGAGGCTGAGGCGGGCAGATCACTTGAGGTCAGGGGTTCAAGAACAGCCTGGCCAACGTGCTGAAACCTCATCTCTACTAAAAAAATTCAAAAATTAGCTGGATGTGGTGGCGTACTCCTGTAATCCCAGTTCCTACAGAGGCTGAAGCAGGAGAATCCCTTAAAGCCGGGAGGTGGAAGTTGCAGTGAGCCAAGATTGCACCATTACACTACAATCTGTGGGACAAAGAGTGAAACTCCATCCCGAAAAAAAAAGATTGGCCTGTCTTGTTAACAATTAGGCCTGTCTGGTATCTGGCCTAAAATGAAGATTCTGAAGCTAGGAATTACAAAATGAACATGGAAGACTAATCTGACCATGGTCTTTTTTTCTCCCTGCCCTGATGATTTTACTTTGATATGTTTTTTTTTCCTTAAATAAAGATCACACTCTAAAATATTTGGAAAGTTAAAAAAATCATTTTTTAGAGAAGTTTATTAAATAGGTCTTAATGTCTTCAATATTTCTTTGAGATGTTTAGGTTAACTAGGACATTGAAATTTTCTTGTGGCACATGTGTTAGTGTATTTGTAAGTGTGCTTGGGTGCCTCTCTGACTTTATCCAAGGTATTGACCATTCAGTTCTTAGTTTGTAGAAGAAATGGCAACATTGGAAACAATAACTTATTTTAATTCTTTAATTATATTATGGTTGTACCTCAGTCCATTTTTCCAACTTTCGTTTTATCTTAGGTCAACAGGACGTACTGCTGTGGCACCTACCGAGCAGGTCCTATGCGGCAGATAAGTCTTGTTGGAGCAGTAGATGAAGAAGTTGGTGATTATTTCCCAGAGTTCCTTGATATGTTAGAAGAATCACCATTTCTGAAAGTGAGTATTAATTAAAATTATTAAAGTTTGGATCTTTACCTAAGTGGGTACTTTATATTAAAGAGTATTAAGCTAATATTGCCTTTTGAAATTAAATTTATCCAGTGTTTTGCATAGAAATGTTTAGATATAACAATATTGGTACAAAGTACTTAAATTCAATTTTTTTTTTTTTTTTTTTTTTTTTTTGGAGACAGAGTCTTGGTTTGTCGCCAGGCGCCAGGCTGGAGTGCAGTGGCGTGATCTCGGCTCACTGCAATCTCTGCCTCCCAGGTTCAAGCAATCCTCCTGCTTCAGCCTCCCGAGTAGCTGGGACTACAGGCACACGCCACCACAACCAGCTAATTTTTGGATTTTTTTTTTTTTAGTAGAGACGGGGTTTCACCATGTTGGCCAGGATAGTCTCGATCTCTTGACTTTGTGATCCGCCCACCTCGGCCTCCCAAAGTGGTGGGATTACAGGCATGAGCCACCGCGCCTGGCTTAAATTCAATTTTTAAAAATATAATTTACTGTGTAAATAGCATTTATTTCTTTATATGCAGTTGTAAAAAAGTCTTCTTAGAACTTTTATTTGGGTGAGGGGGATTAAATTATAAATCATTTAAACGATTTTTAAATGTGACTGATTCATCTGATTTCTAGATGACTTTGCCCTGGGGTACACTTTCCAGCCTCCGACTCCAGTGTAGGTCCCAGAGTGATGATGGGCCTATAATGTGGGTAAGGCCAGGAGAACAGATGATCCCTACAGCAGATATGCCAAAGTCACCCTTCAAAAGACGACGGTAAACATTTCTTTTCTCAAATAAGCAAAACTACATTTTTTTAGTTGGTTTCTTATAAAAATGAGTACAGTTTGAAAACCATTTGCCTTGAAGGGCTCCCTGAAGTAAATTTTTTAGTTGTCAGTTGCTTGTTCCAGTCCACTCATTACATAGTTACCAAAGTGAAGCATTTTTCTAAAACACAAATTTAATCTTTACTTATATTTTTAAAACCTGTGCCCTAACTCCCTGCAGGATAAAAGATCAAACCCCTCAGTGTGGTTTACAAGGATTTTTCATAATCTGGTCAACTGTACCTTTTCTAGATGTATGTGTTTCAAATCTTCTCCGACCATACTGAATTCACTTTCCAAAACATAAACTATCAAAATTCTTTGCTTTTGTACTATTCTTTTTACTTGGAACAGCATCCTCTCTCTCATCTTCCACTCTACTTCGCAAACTTTTTTTTTTTCTTTTGAGACAGGGTCTCATTCTGTTGCCCAGAGCTAGAGTGCAGTGATACAATCATAGCTCACTGTAGCCTTGAACTCCTGGGCTCAGGAGAGCCTCCCAAGTACCTGTGGCTATAGGCATGCACCACCATGCCCATCTGATTAAAAAAGTTGTTTCATGTATTTTGTTTTTGTAGAGTTGGGGTTTTGCTATATTGCTCACGCTGTTTTTTAACTCCTGGCCTCAAACGATCCTCCCGCCTCAGCCTCCCAAAGTGCTGGGATTACTGTCCCACAGCAAACTTAATACATTTTCAAAACTTAGCTTGAGCTGGGCACAGTGTCATATGCTGGAGGCTGAAGTAGGAGACTCAGTTAACCCCAGGAGTCCATGACAAGATCCTGTCTCAAACCAAAACCAAACCAAACTTAACTTGGATGGCACCTCCTTTGTTAAGCTTTTCTTTCCTCCTTTAGGTAATTAATTGTTCCTTTCTCTGCGCTATAGTGTTCTGTTCATTAAAGTTCTGTTTACATGTTTTTATTTTTTACTAATATTTGAGGTTTGCTTTGGGAGGACAGGGACTATTTTATTCATCTTTGTCCTCATGCCATATACTAGGTAACCAGTATGTGCTGCATGAAACCAATAATGTACTATAGTACGGAGCCTCAGTAGTTCATAGTGTGCTAACATATTTTGTCTTTCAGACTCTAAAGACAAATGTAGATTAACTCACTCTCTTGTACTTTGAAAAATCTAATTAATGAGACTGAAATGACTTATACCTGCTTAGACTATGATAATAGCAATTTAAAAGAAATGCCCAGAAGTGATTTTTAATGGACTAATCTAAACCATAACTTAAGGCTCATAGGAGAATGATAACTTGAGCTAAGTATGTAATAATCTTAGGTACTTGAAATGTATGAAAATACTTTGTAATTAATTATATACAAATGCAGGGTGGTGGCATGGTAAAAACCCAGGAGTCATTTGAAAGTTCTGTGCATTGTTAGATTATAGCAGTTTTGTTGCAGGATGATGATGAATCTTGAAATTTTATTAAATTCTTAAGTACTATATCCATTTTTTGTTCTGTAATCTTTTCTCCCAAAGTGACCATCATTTGTTTCCTGGTTATTATAAACTTAAGAAAAAAATAATAGAAAAGAGTAAAAAGGCCAGGCACGGTGGCTCACGCCTATAATCCCAGCACTTTGGGAGGCCGAGGTGGGTGGATCACCTGAGGTCAGGAATTGGAGACCAGCCTGGCCAACATGGTGAAACCCCATCTCTACTAAAAATACAAAAATTAGCTGGGCATGGTGGTGCATGCCTGTAATCCCAGCTACTCGGGATGCTGAGGCAGGAGAATCACTTGAACCTGGGAGGTGGAGGTTGCAGTAAGCCGAGATCACGCCACTGTACTCCAGGCTGGGCAACAAGAGCAAGACTCCGTCTCAAAAAAAAGTAAAATGAGGGCAGGCACAGTGGTTCACACCTGTAATCTCAGCACTTTGGGAGGCTGAGGCATGCAGATTGCTTGAGTCCAGGAGTTCAAGACCAGCCTGGGAAACTTGATAAAACTCTGCCTCTACTAAAAATACAGGAATCAGCGTGGTGGCATGCTCCTGTAATACTAGTTACTTAGGTGGTTGAGGCATGAGAATCCCTTGAACTCAGGAGGCGGAGGTTGTGGTGAGCCGAGATGCTGCCTCTGCACTGCAGCCTGGGCAACAGAATGAGACTCCATCTCAAAAAAAAAAATAAATAAATAAAAAGAAGGCAGAAAGCCACCAGTTAGAAATACTAACCTTTCAAATTATGTATACTCATAAATTATCTTTTTACAAAAACCTATTCTTTGTGTGATGCTTACTTTAAAACTTGGAAAATTTTTCCCCTTAGGCCTATGTGTTATATTAAGATATAGCTATATCATTTCTGTATGGTTGTATCAAGATTTATTTAACCAATTCTTGGTTTTGTTTTTGTTTTTTTCTTTGAGACAGGGTTTCACTCTGTCACCCAGGCTGGAGTGCAGTGGCACATTCAGCGTTTACTCTAGCCTCTACCACCTGGGCTCAAGTGATTCTCCCACCTCAGCCCCCCAAGTAGCTGGGACTACAGGTGCCTGCCACCATGCCTGGCTAGTTTTTTAAATTTAATTTTAATTTTGGGCCTCACTGCATTGCTCAGGCTGGTCTCGAACTCCTGAGCTCAAGCAGTCCTCCCGCCTTAGTTCTTAACAACTCTTTGTTAGTGTAATTTTTCCCCAGTTTTTCAATATAAACATGATACTATTTTGAAAACATAATACTTGTATACAAAAGCCAGTTTGTACCTACTCACAAGCACCATCATTAGCATCACTTTACAATTCCACACTGCATGATGTCACAGTCACATTAGTAACTGGAAATGAGTCATGTTAGAAGTATTTATACTACAGAAATCAGTTAATCAGCTAAAACCAGCCACCTCTCCTGATCCTCAAGCCAGATGTAAAACATATAGAGCATACCACTGATTGTATATGGATGGATGTTTGGTAGTTACGTATCTTTGTGCATATATGTGTTTATTTTCTTAGCAGAAATTCCTAAAGGCTCAAAGTATACACATTTCTAATGGACTTCCAGAAATATACCAATTTATACTCCCACTCATATAATAATATAGTGCCCTTTTTCTCACACTCTCCACTAATGTTTTTAGCTTTATTGATCTGATTGGATAAAAATGTCTCATTTTATTTTATTTAAAAAAAATTTTTTAGAGTCTTGCTTTGTCACCCAGGCTGGAGTGCAGTGTTGCAGTCTTGACTCACTGCAACCTTCACCTCCTGGGCTCAAGTGATACTCATGCCTCAGCTTCCTGAGTAGTTGGGATTACTGGCATGCACCACCACAGTTGGCTACTTTTTTGTATTTTTAGTAGAGAGGGGATTTCACCATGTTGGCCAGGCTGGTCTCAAACACCTGGCTTCAAAGGATCTGCTCACCTTGGCCTCCCAAAGTGCTGGGATTACAGGCGTGAGCCACCATGTCCAACCCAAAAATATCTCATTTTAATTTGCTATTTTTTGAGGGGTTTGTTATTTTGTCTTTGGTGATTTCCTTTTAATTTCCTTTATATGTATTTCTGTTTTGGTGTTTTTCTTTTGTAAAACTATTAAACTTTTTTTCCCTTCTGTTCCAAGTTTTTCTGTTTTTTTATCTTTCAGCTTCAGTGTTTTTTTCCTTACAGAAGTTTTTGTTTATATGATCTATGTATCTTTTCTTTTGAGGTTTCTCCTTGAGTAGTAGGCTTAGAAGAGCCTTCTCTTATTCACTGTTATAAAATATTCACCTACATTTTCTCTTAGTACTTCCGTGATTTCGGTATTTTCATATTTAATCTACCTAGAATTGGCTTCAGTATAGAGGAAGAGATTTACATTTTTTTCGAGTAGTTAGGCAGCTGTACCAACATCATTTATTTAATAATGCATTTGAGATGTCATCAAATTTTATTTCTGTTGGGATTAAATATTCTTAAGTGAGGCATTCAAAAGCATTTTGAATTAGAATTGAATGAATCAAAACGTAAATACTAATGTCCATCTTTTTGTGTTAGTGAAAACTTTCTGTTGTTGAAAATGGTGGAATCAATGTGAGAAGCTGTCCAGTTACCAAGGATACTGCTCCTGAAGCTGATCTTTGGATTTATGAACTCTAGAGTTAAAGAAATACATACACAGTTTTTTTTAAATCAAATAATACAGCAGGACTTATAATGAAAAATCCTGCCCACTTGTCCTTCCCAGAGGCAAATACATTTTTTTGTTTGTTTGTTTAAATGGAGTCTGACTCTATTGCCCAGGCTGGAATGCAGTAGCATGATCTCGCTCGCTGCAACCTCCGCCTCCAGGTTCAAGTGATTCTCCTGCCTCAGCCTCCTGAGTAGCTGGGACTACAGGCACATGCCACCACGCCTGGCTAATTTTTGTATTTTTAGTAGAGACGGGGTTTTACTGTGTTAGCCAGGATGGTCTCAATCTCCTGACCTCGTGATCCGCCCGCCGTGGCCTCCCAAAGTGCGGGGATTACAGACATGAGCCACTGCACCTGGCCGCAAATACATTTTTACTAGAGGCAAAACTCATTTGTTTATAATGCTTTTAAAAAATCTTTGGCAGAGTTTTTTTTTTTTAATTAAAACTTTTTAAAAATCTTGTATATATAATAGATGTATATACGTATGATGTACATGTGATGTTGTTATTTGTTTGTTTGAGACAGAACCTTGCTCTGTCGCCCAGGGTGGAGTGCAGTGGCGCCATCTTGGCTCACTGTAACCTCTGCCTTCCTGGTTCAAGCGATTCTCCTGCCTCAGCCTCCCAAGTAGCTGGGATTATAGGCAGCTGCCACCATGCCTGTCTAATTTTTGTATTTTTAGTAGAGACAGGGTTTCACCATGTTGGCCATGCAGGTCTCGAACTCCTGACTTTGTGATCTGCCTGCCTCGGCCTCCCAAAGTGCTGAGATTACAGGTGTGAGCCACTGCACCCGGCCCATGTGATGTTTTTATATAGGTTTTGATTTTTTGGTATGAAAGCAGGTATTTCTTCCTCTTACCTGTTCTCTGAATAGTTAGATCACCCCTACTTTCCTCTTCCTCCTCATTTCTTCTTTCTGTCAGCTCTCCCAGCACATTGCTGGGGTTAATTCATATTCTAAAATTATAATTAGGTCTTACATGCCTTGTCAGTAAGTAGATTCTAAAATGTTATGGCTAGCTATGTTTGCTGCAGACCCAGCTAGTAAATTATTAATACATATTCTAAGGTTTCAATGTTATGTCATCACTCAAAGGAAGAATATGCAAAAGCATCTTTCTTTCCTATATTTCACCTAGGTACTTAAACTGGTGTCACATTTTTAAAAAGTTTTATATTTGGTCTTGTAACTTGTTTTAAAAAGAAGTCTTCTCTTTTTCCTGCAGTTTCTGATTGCCCTTTTTTATTGAGGTAGGAACATAAAAAAGTGTTCTGTTTTTCCTGTAATTTTTGATTACCCTTTTTTTTTCTGAGGTAGGAACATAAACTTTTCTTGACCATCCTAAGTATCTTCTATTCTCTTTATTGCTTCCCATCTTTTTATTTATTGCTTCTATTTTCTTTACTGCTTATAGGGTTAGAGTTAAGATACATTACTTTCTTCCAGAACCACACTGACTTTCTCATGCTTGATTATGGCTTTCTTTCATAATTTTTTTTTTTGAGGGCATTGGTATTGGTAGTTACCTAGCATTCTGTCCTTTTATCATATCCTCATGTCTTTTAGATTTTTTTTCCATATTGTCTGCTCTAACACATCAGTTTTTTTACATGGATATCTCTTGAAACTCTGTGTACTACTTATAGAATGCTTATTCCAGTTATCCACCTAGGACTTCCCATTTAATGCTTTTCTGAATTAACCTATGATTGTTGTCTTCCTAGATTTATTTCCTTCTCTTGCTTAAGCACACTCTCAAGTAATAGTCTAAGAAAAAGAAGGTATTCTGAGTCATTATATGTCTGAAAATTTCTTTTTCTGTTAATAAATATGATTAATAGTTTAGCTGAAGTCTAGAAGTCGTATTGTCCCTGAATATTTTTAGCAGTACTCTAATGTTTTCTGGCATCTAATATTATTTATGAGAAGTCTTGATGCTAGTGTAATTTTTGTTTTTTTGTAGGTAGCCTATTTTTTTCCTTATCTGGAAGCTTATGGCATCCTCTATCATCAGCAGTCTGAAATTTCACAATGATATGTCTTGAGTCTTTCATTCTTATTTTTTAATTATATTTTTGTTGTTTAATAATCACCTTAAATTGAATGATTTATGTCTCCTTTCTGAATATTTTTCTTGCTTAATGGCTTTGGTAATTTCTTATTAATTTTTCTTCTTTCTGAAACTACTATTGGTTGAATAGTAGATCTACTGGTTTGATTATCCTCATATTTTCTATTTTTGCTTTTGATTCTGAGACATTTACTGGACTTTTGTCTTCTAACATTTCTTTGGTGTTTTTTTTTTCTTTTTCTTTTTCTTGAGACAGAGTCTTGCTGTTGTCTTCCTAGATTTATTTCCTTCTCTTGCTTAAGCACTGGAGTGCAGTAGCGTGATCGTGGCTCACTGCAACCCCTGCCTCCTGTGTTCAAGCGATTCTTCTGCCTCAGCCTCCCCAGTAGCTGAGATTGCAGGCGCATGCCACCACGCCCGGCTAATTTTTGTGTTTTTAGTAGAGACCAGGTTTCACCATATTGATCAGGGTGGTCTCAAACTCCTGACCTTGTGATCCGCCCACCTTGGCCTCCCAAAGTGCTGGGATTTCTTTGGAGTTTTTAAATTTTAGCATTGTTCATTTTGGTTTTTCTCTGTCAGGCTGCTGTCATCTTCAGATAGCTGGTGATTCTTGGTTGACCCATTCATATTTTAGAATAAAGCACTGGGCTTATTGAGAGTTCTAATTATATTTTGCTGAGTAGACAGTTGTCAGTTGTCAACTTAGAGTGAACAAGAATAGAAATGGACATTAAAAGATGTGTCCAGATTTCAGAGGATTATGTTCTGTTTTTCTATCAATTTTCATGTGTTTAGAAAATGTGCAGTTTTTCTGGCTGAAAAGTTATCAGGATGTTTTTGGCTATAAGCAACAAAAATTTTGATTCATACTTGTTTATAAAATGTCTATCTTATATATCGAGAAGTCCAGAGAAGTTGGTTCTAGGCACCATATGGTCAGTGTGTCAATGCTTTTATCAAGGGACCAGATTCTTTACTTTTCTCTGTTCTTTCTCTTGGCCTAGGCTTTGCACTTAGACTAGCACCCTTTATAGTTGTTAGATGGCTGAGGCAGTTCTAGATATCACATCTGAATCTGGCTATATCTAATAGAAGAAGAGAATATCTTTTTTTGTAGTTATTTCCTAGGAGTTAGGAAATTTCCCAGAAGTCTCTTCAGCAGATTTCCTTTCATACTCTTAGACAAAATCAGTTCATGACTATTCCTAAATCAGTACTCTCAGGGGAACTGAGCTTACCATAATTTACCAGGACTCAGCACCTAACTCTAGAACTTGTGAATGAGGTCACATACAGGGCAGGATCAGATGCCTAATGAAAATCAGGATTCTGTCAGGGAATTGAAGGGGAAGAATAGATGCTGGGTAGGTAGCCATGTGGGGCTAAATGCCTGTCTACATTTCTGTCTGCAGGGATGACTTTTGTATTTGCAGAATTTCACTTTAATTCCCCTTTTCTCAGCCTTAGTTCATTTCTGTTCATTATTATGCCTGGCTTCTTTTTGGACTCTGGCTTTTCCAAGGCCTGTTGGGCAGGTCTGCTGCCTTTTTGGCTGCTGATCCGTTCTTGTATATTCTATGCCTGTGGCTTTCTCTGCTCGGTTTTATTAGTCTCAGGTACTATGATCATTTTCCATTTTCCATCTTGCAGAATTTTGTTGATACTGCTCATTAATTCATTTCCTTTGTTGCTTCTTATTCACTATCATCTTTAGATTATTATGTTTAAAAATTCTTGAGCACATAAAAAAGCAGAAAACAATATAATAAACTGCTATGTGTTTAATATACAATCAACAGCTGTCAACTCATGACTAATTCTGTTTCATCTGTACTCTAATCCATTCTCCCATCTAATCCTCACTTCCCCCATTATTAGTTTGAAGACTTTTACTTTCATTTTAATGTAGAAGGAGATCACATGGCTGCCTAGTTTGCAATCTTGAATCAGAACTCTGGTCTCACTATAATAGGGTCATTACCTGATGCACATGGCAAGTTAGTACACCAAAACACCAGATTGCAGCAGAGAAAGAAGTTTAATTGCAGGGCCACTAAAGGAGGAGATGGGAGGAAATCTCAAATCTGTCTCCCTGAGGAGTTTGGGGGTAGGGTTTTTAAGGGTTTTGGAATGGGCTGATATGTGGAGATGTTCATTGGTCCGAGAGTACAAAGTGAAGTCATGGGACAAAGAGATGAATAAACAATTCTCATGCTGATTAGGTTTTTCTGTGGGGGTCTTTAAATTGGTTAGCAGCAGCTGTTTTGCCGGAATTCAGGGTCTGCTTAAGCCATTCTTAACATCGGAGAGTCTATCTTAAAAGCCTTATGATGCTAACGCTAGAAACCTTTTTTAAAAAAAAGTATATTTCCTTTTTTACAAAAACGTTTTCCCGCTTCAAGAAATTCTATCTGTAGGAACAATGGGGATGCAAATGGTCAGTATCTATTGTACAGTTTTGAAAGCTGTACAGTTTGTACAAATGCAACTAGTTTACAGTAAAACTACTCTTTTTAGCCATTTTTGTTTTAATTTTACAACAGCAAATCTGATTTTGATGACTTTTTAAGTTTTGTGGGTTTGTTACATTTTTAAAAAAAATTTGAAAAAACCCACAAAACTTTATTACTTGACCTTTAGTTGTAAGAGCGTGGGTCTAAGTGCAGCCTGATTAATGCTTAATTATAGCTATATTTCTGTCCAGAATTTTTGTTAACTCTGTGAGGGTAGCTTCATTAGTAGCATATTTTGAGACTTCGAAATGAGATGAGTGAGGGTAAAGAAGCCTTAAACTTTGACTTTTATTTTCTGTTGCCAGACAGAAACGCTACATTTGAGCCTAATCTATGAGAACGTGTTGCCCTTATGTGTGGCAAAGAATATTGATACTTAGATATAGCTTCAGCTTTATTGTGGCACACAGGGAGAGGAAGGTAATTACATTAAGCATTATAATAGAGTGTGTTAGATGCTAATGATCATAATCTTTGAACTCTTCTCAGTCTTCATCTTATTTAAATCTGGTATTTTAGCAGACTTTTTTGCCTTACTGCTACTGATTATTTTATTTTATTTTATTGGTCTCTTTCTTCCTTGCTTACCCTTTGTTTAACAACCAAATCAACTCTAGATCAATGAATGAAATAAAAAATCTCCAGTACCTACCTCGGACCAGTGAACCCCGCGAAGTCCTCTTTGAAGATAGGACTAGAGCTCATGCTGATCATGTAGGTCAGGGGTTTGACTGGCAGAGTACGGCTGCTGTTGGAGTTTTGAAAGCTGTACAGTTTGGTGAATGGTAAGTTAATGGAACTCAACTGCAAGTTTGGTTAATATTGTATAAGACAATGTGGACTAAAGGTTTAGGACCAGTTTTCAAATTGTGGTAAAATACACATAAAATTTGCCATCTTAACCATTTTAAAATGTCCAGTTGGTAGAGTTAAGCATAATTACATTGTTATGAAACAGAGCTCCAGAAACTTTTCATCTCACAAGGCTGTAACTCTATACTCACTGAACAACAATTTTTTTTTTTTTTTGAGACAGAGTGTCGCTCTTGTTGCCCAGGCTGTAGTGCAATGGTGCGATCTCAGCTCACTGCAACCTCCACCTCCCAGGTTCAAGCAAATCTCCTGCCTCAACTTCTTGAGTAGCTGGGATTACAGACATGTGCCACCATGCCCAGCCAATTTTTTATTTTTAGTAGAGATAGGGTTTCTCTATGTTGGTCAGGCTGGTCTCGAACTCCTGACCTCAGGTGATCCCCCCACCTCACCCTCCCAAAGTGCTGGTATTACAGGTGTGAGCCACTACGCCCAGCTAACAATATTCTCTTTTACTCTCAGCCCTAGGCTCTGGTAACCATCATTCTGCTTTCTGTTTCTATGAATTTGACTACTTTACATACCTCATATAGATGGAATCATATAGCATTTGTCTTTTTGTGACTGGCTTATTTCTCTTAGCATAATGTCCTCAAGGTTCATCCGTGTTGTAGCAAGTATCATAATCTCCTTCCTTTTTTAGGCTGAATAATTCATTGTATGTGTATACCACATGTTGTTAATGAGTTTATCTATCACTGGACACTTGGGTTGCTTCCACCTTTTGGCTTTTGTGAATAATGCTGGTGTGAACATGGGTGTATAAATATCTCTTTATGACCCTACTTTCAATTCTTTTGGGTATACACCCAGGAGTGAAGTTGCTGGATCATATGGTAGTTCTATTTGTAATGTTTTGAGAAACTGCCAGACTGTTTTCCGTAGTGGCTACACCATTTTACATTCCGTTGAGGCCCAGTTTTAACAAAACTCAGGACACAGAGATACAAAGTGGTAAGAGGACTACAAATGCAGCTAGTTTACAATAAAACCATTCTTTTTAGCCATTTTTGTTTTAATTTTACAACAGCAAATCTGATTTTCACGGCTTTTTAAGTTTTGTGGGTTTTCTTCAAATTTAAAAAAAAATTGTATACCTAGTCCTTAGAAGGTATGCATCTATTTCTCTGCTAGTAAAAGCATTTCCAAGAATAAAGGAACTGAGATTTGTCATCACTTTTCGTTGTGAGATGTTTGTCTCTAAAACTTAATTTTGTTAATCTTAGGAGTGACCAACCTCGCATAACCAAAGATGTGATTTGTTTTCATGCTGAGGATTTTACTGATGTTGTACAGAGACTTCAGTTAGACCTTCATGAACCTCCAGTTTCCCAGGTAATAACTTATTTTTTATTACCATTTGAGTGAGATACTGGAAATAAATATACCCATTTTTATTTTGAATTTTATCTTATAGTTTGATATGTGTGATAGTGTATTTAATTTTATTACTATTAAAGACTGAGATGGGGGTGGTGCTGAAAATCATTTAAACAGAGCTTCCTAAGGAGAATGCTTGAAAACTCTTCAATCTCTGGGATACCAGGTGGGCCTGGGATGGTTAGAGGGTCCAGGCTGCTTATTATGGCCATGAGCCGTCTCACTTGTTAACCGCATTGCACTGTGTCCCTTCAACTGCAAAAGGTTGAAAGACACACTAAACGAAAAGAGAACATGTTGCCCTTATGTGTGGCAAAGAATATTGATACTTAGTTGTACTTTGAAATACTTTTTGTTTCTTTTGAGATGGAGTCTGGCTCTGTTGCCCAGGCTGGAGTGCGGTGGCATAATCTTGGCTCACTGCAACCTCTGCCTTTTGGGTTCAAGTGATTCTCCTGCCTCAGCCTCCTGAGTAGCTGGGACTATAGGCGCGTGTCACCATGTTTGGCTGATTTTTGTATTTTTAGTAGAAACAGAGTTTCACCATATTGACCAGGCTGGTCTCGAACTCCTGACCTCATGATCCGCCCGGCTTTGCCTCCCTAAGTGCTGGGATTACAGGTGTGAGCCACCACACCCAGGCTGAAATACTTATTTAAATGATTCCCTAGGCCATCCTGATTTTAACCTGTAATTTGTTACTAGAGAGGTAGTAAAATAGGAGAAAAAGAATTTCCCAAGCGTTACAGGAATTTTTAGAAAGTTATTAGTATTGCCTAATTTTGATTGTTTTTATAACACATATTGTTTCTGTTTTCCTTTGCTGATTATTTTGTCTAAATTATTACATACTTTAAGGTCTCACATAACTTTTTTCTTTCTTCAGTGCGTACAGTGGGTAGATGAAGCTAAACTAAACCAAATGAGGCGGGAAGGCATTCGTTATGCTAGAATTCAGCTTTGCGACAATGATATCTACTTCATCCCTAGAAATGTCATTCATCAGTTTAAAACAGTTTCGGCAGTGTGCAGCCTAGCCTGGCATATAAGGCTTAAACAGTACCACCCTGTTGTGGAAGCCACTCAAAACACAGAAAGCAATGCTAACATGGACTGTGGTTTAATTGGAAAGCGAGAATTAGAAGTTGACTCCCAATGTGTGAGGATAAAAACTGAATCTGAAGAAACATGCACAGAGATGCAGCTGTTGACAACTACTTCATCATCCTTCCCACCTGCATCAGAACTTAATCTACAGCAAGATCAGAAGACTCAGCCTATTCCAGTTTTAAAAGTGGAAAGTAGACTGGACTCTGACCAGCAACACAATCTGCAAGAACATTCAACTACTTCTGTGTGATATGTACATATTCAAACACATTTTTTAACTTTTTTAAATTTTGATGTGAAGTTATAGTTTTATAACTGGCTTAAGTTAAGTTTTATTGGAGAAATCTTGCCTATAATTCTATAAAGAGAAATGACATTCCACAAATGTCAAGCATATCTTTTTTACACAGATTATGCAAAGTTAAGAGTTGTATCTTATCCCGTTAGTACAGTATGTAATAGTGGGTCTGCTGCTACTTTCTGTTTTAAGGTGTGAGGTAACAATTCAATCTCTTCTTCAAATCAAAATGAGAATTCTCTGGAATAACAGATTCATATTTGGTAAATTATTCACTTCCCTTAATTTTATCTTGCCTTGTCTTTTGCCATATTTGCTGTTTTTATGGATAAATCAGATTTATGGTTTAGTACCTCTGTCTTCATGACACAGGTTCAGTTTCTACAGTAAACATGGCGTAGGTTTCAGGAAAGAATTCCTGCAACTGGTACATGAGCAAGTAAGTTACTTAGTTCTAACCGCAAAGAACAAGTAGTTTCTAAGGAAAATTCAGTGGCTCTCTGGTTTCTTAACAAAAGAGAAAGCACAGCACTTTCTGATCCAAACTGTTTTTTTTTTTTGTATCTGTTATTTAAATCCCAGTGGATATTTCAATTAAAAAAAAAATCTAAAGATGAATAGTCCTTGGTCATTCATTATCCATGGCTCATTAATCTCTTCTAGAATATATGCTACTATGGAAGATATTTTGGGTAAAAGAGATAATGTTGACATGATACTCTATTGTTCTGCTTCCTGGCATCCTCACATTTTGTGGGGATAATTTTCCTTCCTAAAATGATCACAAATATCAAACTTAAGAGAATGATAATAGTCTTTCTGATGAGGCTGCCATATTTTGAGCATCAATCTTACGATAAACTATTCTTGTCACTTGACATCAACCTCTTCATGATAAATATCTACTACTGAGACACTTCAATTCACAATTTTAACTGGTGAATACCTGGGTTTATTTACTATTACTCTATGTTGCTATTTTCTAAGAAAGAATACAACACTAGACTTCATCCTACTGTTTTCAGGTAGCCTAATGATTAGTGCCTGAGTATTTACATTTTTTTTCAAACAGGCACAGTTCACATTGCCAGTATGGTCCTAACTTTCTGTTATTTTAGAATGTTAACATGATTCACATTATACTTTCTCTTAGTTAATAATACAATAGGCCTTTTGTTTAATAAAGGAAGAGTACTCCCCACACCTAAGACCAGATTCTTATATCTCCCTGGTTACAGTGCAATTTGGAGATTTTTTTTTCCTGGATGGTAAGATTTGAAATATTTACATTAACATAGGCAAAACAAACAAACAAGATGCTGCTTTATTATGTCTGTCACCATGAAAACTTAGCTGCATCTTTTGAAATATCGATAATGAATTTTCTCTAAAATATTCTGAAATAGGTTAAATCTTATATAAATATTACTTTGTGCAATATTGTTGTGTAGTTAAATGCATATTAGCAAAGTATAGAGGTCACTGTGTAAACCGATAGAAAAGTAACCATCAGCAAATACTGCAGTGATTAGTTAGAATCTGTATTATTCCTTATATATATGTATATGTATGTATTCTCTGTTTCAAAGGATGAAGACAAATAGGGATACATTTCAATGTAAACCATTTATGAATTGGAAGTGATGTTGGCTTTAGTTATCTTTGTAAATAAGGTAATTAGAATGGTATGAAAGGTAATGTGATTATTGCAGGGGTGTTTTTAAATCTTGGGTATAAATTCTAGGGTAAATTCCAGTTTATCAAGACTAGTTTTTATGGGACCTGCCTTTGAGGGTGTTTTTTGTTATTTTGTTAGGGAGGGGGTTAATCACAAAGTGTGTGGGTTTGGGTTATTTCTTGTTTTTTTTTTTTTTTTTTTCCTGTCCAGAAGAGCTTTACCAGGCTGTGCAAAGTAAAATTCTTCTCAGGCAACATTTGCTTTTAAAAATAATCATGAAGAGCAAGGTTGTTAAAGCAAAAAAAATTTTTTTTAATTTTTTCTTGTCTTCCAAGATCCGATTTCCCCATCTCCCACTTGCCATCCAGCAGATGCCATCTGTCATCCAAGCTGGTCATTGCTAATAAACAAGGAGACTGTCTCCTGACAGCCAGCACTGTGTATTATCACTCAGGAACCAGCGGATCTGCAAAGACCTACAATCAAAAGCAAATCCCCATTTTCCTTTTATAAAACATTCTACCCTCACCTCCAATATAAACACATTAAAAAAGTACAATAAAAATGTTTAAAATCATGTACTAATAAAGTCATTGTATGTTAGAATTGCAGTAGAATGGAGAGAAACATTTAGCTAGTAACGTATCTGAAAACTGAATGTCCTATGTGAGTATTAGATTTTAATAGCATGCTTTAAAGACTGATGAATATAAAAGAGGAAGTTTTGCGTTTTTTACTGCTTTCAAACCTGTATCCTAGTTTAGTGATACAAATGATTGCAATTTTTCTAAATCATTAAATTACTTGGTTTGGTGGAGTGAGGCATGGAGCAATCTGGCGTCTTCTGATTTGTTAAAGTAGTGATGGCAGTAAAGTTGTAGCTGAAATTTAAGCTGATCTTCCTGTTTGGTATGTTATCCGTTGTGCCAGCTCTTGAGATTACTTGCACAATGTGGCTATAAGTTTTAATATTTTGTGGAGCAGAGGGATGTTTTTAAAATGTGCCCAATAAATGAATATTCCTAACTTAAGTAGAAGAATTTTATGGTCTCCATTAAAAAGGATAAAAGTCTTCCCCTTGCCCCAGAAGTAATTCTCTATACCAAGATATGCTAGGAGTAGGATGTTGATTCAAAGTGGTAACCCAAATTCATAAAGCAATAATAAAAACCTACATAGTATGTTCCCTCCTCCAAAGTTTTAACTCTTTAAAATTAATTCCTAGGTGTAATTGTACTTTTAATTTGCTTTTTCAGTACTTAGAATTTGTTTAACTGCTACTTTTATTATTTTTTAGTGAAAGACTTTTGAAAAGTGCCCTTTCCCCTAAAGAGACAGTTGGAATACCAGTTGACTAATACTACAAGCTCTTGTAGGGGGAAAAGGAGCTTATTAAAGTTCTTTACTAAACTTTGGGAAAAGATGTCTTGCATCAGTCTTACTAGGCATAAAAGTCACACTTAATGATTGGAAAAAACTTGCTTATTGCCTTTCCCTATATAAATATTATTGTCTAGAATGAAAGCTAATATAGGAACAAGACTCCCAAATCCATAAAAACCCTTAGTGAATATATTCTTAATCATTAATATTAGCCCATTATATTTTCACCTGTATTTGCCATAAAAAATTTATTTGCATTTA
The DNA here is from genome assembly GCA_963573385.1 of Cacajao melanocephalus. Lineage (NCBI taxonomy): Eukaryota > Metazoa > Chordata > Mammalia > Primates > Pitheciidae > Cacajao > Cacajao melanocephalus. The sequence goes on from CAUYLG010022208.1 coordinate 35,962, forward strand.
TGCCTTTAGGATAATTTTGTATCTTTCTAATCTGTTTTATCATTGCTACAGGTTTTTAAAAAAGAAACTTTCACTAGCTAGCACGTGCCAGAGGTTCACCTCTGTGCTAAGTTTTGTTTTTCAAACAGGTTGTAGCTGTATTTATTGGCCATGCAAGTAGGGGAAATGCACAGTACAAATGTTTTTCTTTAGCACGTAAGGGACCTATCCTTGTCTTGAAAGTTTGTTGCTTTAAAAGCAAGTATCTCTCCATAAATATTATGGCCTTCCATTTTCTTCATACATTTTCTAGGATCCACTTGTGCATGTAGTTGAGACCACTGTCTCTTAAAATATAGCACTTTTCAATTCTCTCTAAAGAAATACTTATGTACTACTATCACATGTTGTAAATTTTCATGTAATGGTGTTTTCTGTGACTAAACTCCATTTTGATTGGCAGCTAAGACTTTTTTTCCTGTGGCTTTTATTTATCTAAGAGGTCTTTGCATATAGATGAAATGTATATTTGCCTGGCGGACTATTTGCGTTGTGTGGCCTTAGTTTGTTTATTGACATTAACGAGTGTTTTAAAAAGGTTTTTAATGAATAGTCTTAAATCTAAATTTGTGTGAATAATCCTTTTAACTCAGTGCTTTTTTGTAGCTGTCTAAGTGTGTTAAATTGTTAAGCTATTTCTTTGTAAAATAGGACAATGGAATGCATAGGTTTTTTTTTTTCCTGTAAAGTATTTTTTTAATAAACAAAGTCTGATTTGTCCTTTACTGGTGTTTCATCTCAAAATGCATAGCATATATGAGTTCTAAAGACCTGGAACCTGTTTTTAGAGGACGAACCCTTCACTTTGTATGTCCCCTACAACTTAAAAGAAAATCTTAGATTTTTCTTTCCTAAAGATGTCGGAGGAAAATTCCATCCATATTGAGATGCAATTAGTTTGGGGGAAGAAGAAAAATACCTGGCATTTGTTGTAGTCATGCCTCTTATTGCTTAAATTGGCTTGTATCTACTTAAAAGAGGACAGTCTTAACTTTTTATTCTGGTGATGTGGATTTTCTTGAAGGTGCATTGAGTACTAGTGAAGATGGTGTATAGACTTTTATGTCATTGATGTATTAATGCAACACAACAAAATGGATTTCTTTCCTCATCAGTTTTTGTGTGAACTTCTCTTTAATTGAAGTACCTGTCCCAAGCACTGATAGCCTTTGGCTCTGATTATGAAAGGAAAATAAAGGGACTTAACATTTTTTTAACTTCCACGGGCTAGGCAGTTTATATGAGGTGGTATCTGATTTAATCCCCACATCCTTAAGAAAGTAACTATCTCCGTAACACAGGTGAGAAAACAGGCTTGTTAGGTTGAATAAATTGCCTAAGATCACAAATTATTGGTTGGGAGCAAGGATTCACACACCTTGTTAGCTGATTGCCTTAGGAAGCATTGAACAGTTTCCAACAGGGCACCTGAAAAATGGTTTACTGCTTAACACTATTCTCTAATACTACTTACCTGATTCAATTCCTTCACGCACTCCCCTCTAAATCTTGCGTGCCAAACGAACTAAAGTTCTTTTGCTATTAATGTAATTGAGGCTAAATATTTACATGTGCAAAATTAAAGTTTTTGTCATTTTTCTTTTTTTTCAAGTTGGCCATTTGTCTTCAAACCCAACAGAATTGTCATGTTTAGCACTAAGGAAAAGAAAAGCTGTCAAGGAGCAAAAGCAACAGGAAACCACTGCCAATGTGTGCAATATAAAAATAAGTCAGGATGAAATAATTTTTTATTAATCTGAGGCAAGGTCTCTGTTGCCTAGGCTGAAGTGCTGTGGCGCAATCTTAGCTCATTATAGCCTCGAACTCGTGGACTCAGACGATCCTCAGTCTTCCAAGTAGCTGGGACTACAGGTGCGTGTCACTGCATTTGGCTAATTTGGCTAATTTTTTTTTTTCTTTTTGAGACAGTTTCTGTCGCCCAGCCTGGAGTGCAGTGGCGCGATCTTGGCTCACTGCAACCTCCGCCTCCTGGGTTCAAGCGATTCTCCTGTCTCTGCCTCCTGAGGAGCTGGGACAACAGGCGCGCACCACCATGCCTGGCTAATTTTTGTATTTTTAGTAGAGACGGGGGTTTCACCGTGTTGGCCAGGATGGTCTTGATTTCTTGACCTCGTGGTCCGCCCACCTTGGCCTCCCAAAGTGCTGGGATTACAGGCGTGAGCCACTGTGCCCGGCCCTAATTTTTTTTTTCCCCCAAAGAGACAGGGTCTGGCCTTGTTGCCCAGGCTGGTCCAAACTGGGCTCAAGCGACATTTCCACCTAGGCCTCCCAAAGTGCTGGGATTGCAGGGGTCGCGCCCAGCCTGGGTGAAATAATTTGTACAAATTAGTCCTGTGGTAGTTATTTTAGCTTAGTCGATTTACCTCATCGGTGAAATGGGATAACTTCCACCTGGTACCCGCCACTCAATAGATAAGAAATAACCTCTGTAAAACATTGAGTACCGCGCCTCTTAGGCTTTCTTAAGTGGAAGCTATCATCTGCCGTTAGCTTTCCCTGACCTAGATGCTACACGCTGTGGACCAGCAAGAACACAAGAACACGGCTTCAAATAAGGGGAGAATGACTGTTAGGCGACAGTGTTCCATTAATGGCACACACACACACACACACAGGCTTCAAATAAGGGGAGAATGGCTGTTAGGGGACAGTGTTCCATTAATGGCACGCACACACACACACACACACACACACAGTGTTCCATTAATGGCGCGCGCGCGCACACACACACACACACAGACACACACACGGAAAGTGGGTAAAAATCCTTTAAATGTATCCTTAAATATTCAGTTTAGGGCTCCACCTCTCCTTTCTCCTGACCTATCGGCCCTAATTAACCAGCTCCTGCCGCTACCTTCCTTTACCCAATTGAAAAAAGCTGTGACTGCCCAAGGCTTGTTTCTCCTTTTCCACTACCTTTGAGCACCAGAAAGCTCCAGACTAAGAGCTGCTAAGGGGCGGGAGAGGAAGGGAGTCAGCAAGCCGCAGCCTGGCACCTTCCTCCCAGGACAGGGTAAATTCAAACATTCGTTCACTCAACAAACATTGGGAACCTAAGTGCCAGGCTCGTGCCAGGCCCCGGTCTCTGACCTCGTGGAGCCCACGGCCAACTGGGGAACAGAGACTAAGCCAGGAAACACGAAGATGAGTGCTACAAAGACTTGAGCCGGGAGCTTCTAGAGTATCAGAACCGACTTCCTTCAGAACGCTGGAAGGCAGAGTCGTTTCTGAGGAAGTGACTTTGAAGCTGAGGCCTGAAGGGTGACCTGAGGGAGCTGCTCTGGGCCATCGCTCGCCGCGCGGCCCCCCCACAACCTGGGACGCTGAGCCTGGACCGAGGCTGGGCGGGAAGGCCCGAGCCAGGGGCGGAGCCACCTCGGCGGCTACAGCCGGAAAGCGGAAGCCGAAGGCTGTTGCCCGGTGGTCGGCCGAGCGGCTGTCGCCCAGCATTCGGCAGGCTGAGTCACGGCAGCCCGGCCCGGAGAAGACCAGCGCCGCCGCCGCCGCCGCCGCCTCCCGGGCTCCTGGGCCTTTGCACCTGTGTTTTCCAGCTGGGCACAAAGCCTTTTGCTGTCGCCGTGGCGACTGGCGGCCTCGCGAAGACCTCCTTCACTTTTAATTCCCCTCATTTTCCAGTTCATTCTCTGCTTATTTTCTGGTCAGCTTGTGACCCTGTAGGTCGGGCTCGGACAGGCGATCGATTTGCCGCCCTCAGGGCGCTGCGCGGCCGGCTGCCTCCGAGGTTGGGGCGGCCTCCGCGGTCTCCATGGTAACGGCCCCGCTGGCGTCTCCGCCAAGGGGGGAAGATGCGGCCTGCCGCGCCCGCCGCCTCGCCCCCGACCTCACGGTGGGACCCCGGCCACTGAGGACGAAGGTCCCGGGCGCCGGCTCGCAGGGCAGCGGGCACCAGGTGAGAGCCAGACGCCGGGGAGCGAAGGAGGCGGGTGCCGGGCGACTCCGGCAGCCGCCCCGGCCCCTCCCCCGCACCCACGAACACGCTCGCCCGAAATATTGCAGAGGTTTCTCCGGTCGCCGCTGCGCCAGTTTTTTTTGTTTGTTGTGTTTTCCCTGGCAAACAGCCGGTGAAAGACACAGCAGCTCATGGAGAGGCTGAGAGAAGCAGTTTTCTACCCAAATTGGGAGAGTAACCTTCAGCAGCTGGACTCACCGACTGGTTTTCCTTCATTTTCAGTGAAATCCCATTCTCTGGCTGAAGACACAGATGGCCTCAAATGAGAGAGATGCTATATCGTGGTACCAAAAGAAGGTAATACCAATATATATATATATATGTATTTATTTGTCAAGCATTCTTCCTGCAAAAGGCTTCCACAAAGAATATAATGTTACTTTCCCCTGAGTTTGGTGGTACCAGGTGTTCATGTATAATTAAAAATAAATGAAAAAAAAAAAGTACAAGGTCATTATGTCTTTTAAACCCGGTTCTGGGTCCCAGAATAAGGTTTTCACGCCATCTCCCTTCTCCAGGCTACGTACACAAATGCCAACACAATGCTTTAAAAGTTTACTTCTGATCAAACTGCTTAAAAACAAAAAAAAAAACATGAAACCTTTATCTGCACAGCTGATTGGTACTATCAACTATCTTATTGAGCTGTTCCTTTTATTCCTCTCTAGTTTTTCTATTGCTGTTTTCCTTCATAAGTGGAATTTATGTATTTTTATTTTTTATTTTTATTTTTGTGATGGAGTTTTGCTCTTGTTGTCCAGGCTGGAGGGCAATGGCGCGACCTCTGTTCACTGCAACTTCCGTCTCCTGGATTCAAACAGTTCTCCTGCCCCAGCCTCCGGAATAGCTGGGATCACAGGTGCCTGCCACCAAGCTCGGCTAATTTTTTGTAATTTTAGTAGATACAGGGTTTCACCATGTGGGCCAGGCTGGTCTCAATCTCCTGACCTTAGGTGATCCACCCGGCCAGGAAGTGGAAATGTCTTTTAAGATAATATTTAATTGAGATATTTTGGTCATTGCTTTTGAACTTACTTTTAGGTCCAGCTATTTTAGATTTTTGAAGGAAACAGTCCTTGGAAATATTAATTTATTCTAACTCTGAGAAACACTAACATTTTCCACATAGCATATTGATAATAGGCTCATGACTTTTGTGGGGCTTGACTTAATAATGTAAGGGTTTCCTTTGCATCATTTATATAGACTGCTCCCTCTTTCAGATTGGAGCATACGATCAGCAGATATGGGAAAAGTCAATTGAACAGACTCAGATTAAGGTAAATTGGTTTCTTTGATTCTGCCTATGTTTCACTGCGTTAATGTGAAGAGTGGAATTGTACTTACCTGGTAAACTCTGCACTCATCTGCCAGTATGGCATTCTTTAATCTTGGAAGATTATAAGAAAAACAGTGCAAGCATAATGAGAAATGACACTTGATTTTTGGTCTCACTATCAGGAAAACAGGAGTGAGTTGGTCTATGATGAATTAGAGAGCAAATGTTCCATATAAATACGGCTGGGGTTGCTTAGCTCTGGCCAGTTTTTACCATATAGCAGTGCAGGTCCGAATATTGCCAGAGTTTCAGATTTTTCGAAAGAAGCTGGAAATAAAATTTTGTGTGAAATATATTGTACATTTTATGTCGGATTTTTAAGAGACTCTTCCTTCTCTTTTTCCTCCTCATTTGCAAGCCAAATAAAATTCATTTGTGGCCTGAATCCAGCCTATGGTCCCTGGTTTTTTTAATCACTGGTTTAGAGTATGGTTTTAAGTTTTTTCAGGTTCTTAAACTTTTTTCTACACAGCTCTTAGAACTGAGAGGATTCTTATTTTATAGTAACCAAGTGACCAAAACCTGGTATGTAATTCAGAATGCCAGTTGATTAACTTATAATAGGGGAGGAGACAGTTAAATAATCTTCTGATATTCCAAAGTCAGAGTTGTGGGGTTAAGCCATTTAGGGATGCTGGTACAAATTCGTCATGGAATGGTTGCTTGGTTACCAAATGTAATTGGATAGTCTTGAGATGTGGAAAAGCCTAAAGACCCATTCTTGGCCCTCGAAAGAATGTATCTGTCTGCTGACTTTAATACTTACTTAGATCTTATGGATTCAGGGCCTCACTTCTTGGAAAGTGCTGATAAATAACTGCAGATTCTTGTTTTTGGACTCTTTTAAAAAGGCTTCAGACCCTTTATTAATACTTAAAAAAAAAACTGGGTGAATATAACTTAATATTATCTGTTCTGTTAAATAGGCCAATCACATAGAAAGCTACTTGAATGACAAGTAGCTGACTAACTTTTCATAATTGTGTATACTCCTTGATTATTTATATTAATGGGAGATGGGGTTAGGATGAGTAAGTCCCCAGATTTTATTTTGTATTTCTCTAAATCCTGTCCTGTTATTTTTTTGAGTTGCTAAACATCATTAATAGTAAAGTGAAATTTGATATTGTTTTGTGATCTCTAGCCTTGTAATCTAACCTTCTTCCCCTAGCCAATTTAAAGATTTCCTTCACTCTTATTTCCATATGTTCCTTTTAGTGCACCATATCACAGTTATTTGTTAACCTGTGTGTGTTCATAGGCCTCAAGGGCAGGAAGTGTGTTTGTATTCCACTCTTAGGACATCTTGATTCATACTAGGACCTCTGTCTGTTGCTGTATTTAATTGAACCTTATCCATCATGCATATTTTTACTTGTTCTTTCATAGGGTGATCTCCCTATAACCGTGCCTTAATGTATGCTTTTAAATTTAGCAGCAGTGGAAAGAATGAAATTTAAAATAACTATAAACATTTACCGAGCTTTCAGTATGTTAGTAGAGAGCTGAAAAAAGAATTACTGAGCTAACGTACAATACATATACTAGGTGCTGAGAATACGGTGAAAAAGATAGATGTGATTGTTGTCATCATGGCTTTCACAGTGTGATTGATAGTGATGGGAGAAAAGCCAAGATATCCTTTTAATATGCTTAAGTCTTAAACAATGATCAAAGTATAGCATGCAAAAAAATTTAATGCTAAATTTAAAAGTACATTAACACATATACAATTTTTTGAAAACAAAAAATAAAAAAAAAATTTTCAAATAAAAATATTAACATATCACAGTACTGTTATGCAATTAAAATTATATATGCAAAAGTATTCAGAATTATAAAAGACATAAATTTTAAAGATCTTGGATTATGAAAAATGGTATGAACTCTTCCATAAGCATTTATTGAGCTACAGTGTTTAAGGCATTTTATTAGGTGCTGAGCGCAAGAGGAAAAGTATTAACAAACAGAAGTATAAGACTTGTTTAAGGGAAGAGCAAGTAGCCCAATATGATTGGAGCATAAGCTACATAGATGGAGTGCTAGGCTGTAAATTTGTTTGGAGATTACTTGACTGCTTGACTAAGAACTTTAGATACTATTCTGTGGAAAATTGAAAGATTTTAATGGTTTTTGAGTAGAGGAGTCACATTGTATCTTTGTTTTTGAAAGGCAGAAATAAAAATACAGACATTATTGTAAAATCTGTGGAATATTTCCAGAGTAGTACTTATTATTCTCAATGTCTATATTAACAAAAAATATATGGTTTGACTAGGAAGGTTTACAGTGTATCATATTAATATTAAAGAATCTAGAGAAAGAAAATAGTGATCAAAGTAAAACAGGGAAAGAAATGCCAAAAATAAAATGAAAGCATCCAATACATATTTATTTAACAAATATTTGTTGACTGCTTACCTGCTATATGTAAGACACTAGCTATGCCTGCATAATGATGAGTAAAAACATTCAATAATTTTTTTTTTTTTGAGACAGGGTCTGGCTCTGTTACCCAGGCTGGAGTGCAGTGGCACAAACATGGCTCACTGCAGCCTCAACCTGCTGGGCTCAAGTGGTTCTCCCATCTTAGCCTCCTCAGTAACTGGGACCACAGGCATGCACCAACAGGCTTGGCTAATTTTTAAATTTTTGGTAGAGACAAGGTCTTGCCATGTTGTCCACGCTGGTCTCAAATTCCTGAGCTCAAGCAGTGCTTCCACCTTGGCCTCCTAAAGTGCTGGAATTATAGGCGTGAGTCACTCTGCCCCGCTGCATTCAATATTTTTATTTTCATGGAATTTATGATGAAGTAGGTGAGAAACAAAAATAATCCTTCTAATAAATACAAATTACTTTGTGGCAAATACTAAGAAGAGGGCTATTTGCAAGCTACTACACTTATAATAAGATAAATAAATGAGCTTAGTTGCTGGGCATGGTGGCTCATGCCTGTAATTCTAGCACTTTGGGAGGCTAATGTGGGAGGATCACTTGAGCTCAGGGGTTTGATACTAGCCTGAGAAACATAGGGAAATTCTGTCTCTACAAAAAATAAAAATAAAAACTAGCTCGCCATGATGGCATCTGCCTATGGTTCCAGCTACTCAGGAGGCTGAGGTGAGAAGACTGCTTAAGCCCAGAGGTCAAGGTGACAGAGACCCTGCCTCAAAAAAACAAAGCAAAACAAAGTCCTGGCATGGTGGCTCATGCCTATAATCCTAGCATTTGGGAGGGCCAAGGCAGGCAGATTACTTGAGTTTGGGAGTTCAAGACCAGCCAGGGCAACCTGGTGAAACTCCTTCTCTGCTAAAAATACAAAACTCAGCTGGACATGGTGGCATGCACATGTAGTCCCACCTACTTGGGAGGCTGAGGCAGGATAATCACTTGAACGTGGAAGGCAGAGGTTGCAGTGAGCACCTTAAGAAGGTCAGATAAGCTTTCACTAAGGAATTGATGCTTAAAATGAGATCTGAAGCATGAGTAGAAGTTAATTAGGTCAAGAACAAATATACTAATTCTACACAAATTTTTTCAGAAAATAGAGAAGGAAATATACCTCTCAGCTCATTCTATGAGACTAGTATTACTCTGATACCTAAGCCAGCTAAAGACATCGTAAGAAAATTCGTTGTGAATGTATGTGTGAAAATCTTTAACAATATATTAACAAAACCAATTCAACAACACGTAAAATGGTTTATCTACTGTGATCAAGTGGGAGTTATCCCAGGAATGCATTAATTTGAAAACAAAGTAATGTCATATGCCATATTAATAGGATAAAGGAGAATCATACTGATCTTTTCAGTAAATACAGAAAGAACATTTGATAAAATTCAATGCCCATTAACTATAAACTAGGAATAGAAGGGAACTTCCTCAACTTATTAAAGGTTGTCTAGGAAAAGCCTACAACAGACATCACACTTAATGGTTAAAGACTGAATGTTTTCCCCTAGTATCAGGAACAGTGCAAGCATATTTGCCCTTACCATTTTTATTTACACTGTACTGGGAGTCCTAGCCAATGTAATAAGCAAAGGAAAAGAGATGAAAGGCACTGAGATGGAAAAGAATACAAAAATGCCTTACTCGTGACAACATAATCCCATATTTAGAAAATCCTAAGTATATAAAAAAATTACAGTAACAAATGAATGTGGCAAAGTCTTCAAATACAAGATCAGTATACAAAAATCAGTTGTATTTCTATATACCAACAATGAATAACTAAAAAATACAACTAAAACAATTTTCTTCATAATAGCATCAAAGAAAATAAAACATTTAGGAATGCTGAGATATAAGATGTAAGACCCATACATGGAAAACTATAAAACATTGCTTACAGAAATTAAAGAAGGTCTAAATAAATGGAATAACATTTCATGTTTATGATCTGGAAGATTCAGTATTGTTAAAATGTCAGTTTTCTCCAAATGTATCTATTCAATGTAATCCCTTCAAAATTCCAGCAGACTTTTGTTTTTGGTAGAGATTGATGAGCTAATTCTCAAATATATATATATATATATAATGCAAAGGATGTAGAATATTCAAAACAAAAAGAGTAGAGTTGGAAGATTTACATTACAACATCTCTAATACATCTGTTAGAACAAAATTAAAAAGGTGGATGATACCAAGTGTTGGCAAGGTGATGGAGGACACAACTGTTCTACACTGCTGGTGGGCATGGAAAATGGAAAATAGTTTGGTGGTTTCTTAGAATGTTAAATATATACTTCTCACATGACCCAACATTTCCACTTCTAGGGTATGTACCTATATTTAGGGTATCTACTATATTTAACATTTTGTATCCAAGAGAAACGGAAACATGAATACATGCAAATGTTCATAGTAGATATTCTTAATAGACCAGAAATAGGAAAAATCCACATGTCCATCAACTGGTGAATCAACTGGTATAAACAAATGTGTTATACAATGAAATACAATTCAGCAATAAAAACTGTTAATATGTACTATGTCATGGATGAATATAAAAAATGGCTAAGTAAAAGGAGCCAGATACAAAAGACAACATATTGTGTGATTCTGTTTAGAAAAAAAGGAAAAATCATAATGTGTTTCACAAAAAATATAAATGTATATATATTCACAATGAAAATTGTTTTCTAAATTAAAAAAATATATATTTTTTAGAGACAGGGTCTCACCACGTTGTCTAGGCTGGTCTTGAACTCCTGCCCTGGCCTGCCAAAGTGCTGGGATTACAGATGTAAGCCACCACACCCAGCCCTAAAATTTTTTAATTGAGAGAATATATTAAATCTAATGTATAACATTATTTTCAATGTTGAAGCTTAACTTAGTCCTCCAAAATAAGCCTAAAATAAGAATGTAGAATGTCCTTTTTTATGACTCTTTAGCATACTATTTGAGATACATTTGCTAAGATGAGCAAAACATTCTAATATTAATATTTTCTTTTTTGTATATTAAAAAAAAGTTTGAACAAAAATCAGTTTGAAAATAGCATGGTTTTGTACTTAGGGAATAAAAAAGGCACAGAGACTCCTTCAGCTACATTTATAATATTTTATTTCTTAAGCAGGATGGTGGCTATCTGATAGATGCCACTCCTCATTAAAAATGACAGTTTGAGGCCAGGCATGGTGGCTCACACCTATAATTCCAGCACTCTGGGAAGCTGAGGTTTTTGCTTGAGGCCAGGAGTTTGGAACGAGCCTGGGTAACATAGCTCTACAAACAAATAAAAATAAAAAAATTAGCTGGGTGTAGTAGTATGTGCCTATAGTCCCAGATACTTGGGAAGCTGAGGTGGGGGGATCGCCTGAGCCCAGGAGTTTGAGGCTGTGGTGTGCTACGATTGTGCCACTGTACTCCAGCCTGGGTGACAGATCAAGACCCTGTCCTGAAAAAAACAAAAAATAAAACAACAGTTTAAATACATGCATGAATCTCTCCTGAAACTTCGTTAAAATAACAAGAAGTAAGAAAAAAACATGTCAGCCTTCAAGGACTAAAAGAATGGAAGAAGAGACTACAGTAAATGCGAGCTATCAATACAATTTTGAAGGCTGGAAAATGAAGAAAGTAAAAATCTAAATGTCTGTAATAGGAAACAAGTAAAACCCCTGTGATTAACTTTTGAAAGACTCAGGAGTTGGATGTATTGGTATATCTGTAGGAGTGAGGTAGAACTAAAGTCAGGATTGTTTGAGCATGTGTATAAGGCAAATAGACCTACCCCACATCTTCCTTATTCCGTGTAGCCGCAAAGTTGCCCTTGTCTTCCTCTGACAGAAGACCGGATTGAAGCTTGCTCTCCTGGATTCTGGAAGACCAGAAAGAAATCAGAGTCTGGTGAGATGATGCTGCACTAATGGGATTAAGTGAAAGTCTGGTGGTCAGGTTTATAATCTGCAAACAGAAGACTGGAATTACTTTTTGTTGAAACTGACTAACCAAAGACAACCTAAAGATACTGAAAAGTGAATGGCTGACCACCCCTCTATAGTGCGGCCCACTATTCAAAATCCTTCGCCCGTTGCACACCGAGCTTAATTATAAATGGATAACTAAAGATCATCAAATATTTAAGACCTAAAGAAAAGAGAAAAGAAGCAATGCAGGAATCATAAGAACAAATATAATCACTACCTTTAAGAAACTGGATACTATAAAAAGACTGCGATGTCTTCAGGAAATCTATTGTATAGCATTGGTGACTGTAGTTAATAACAGCGTGTTGTATTTTTGAAAAATGTTAAGATGGATATTAGGTATTCTCACCACACAAATAATAACCATGCCAGGTAATACATGTATTAATTCACTGGATTTAGCCATTCTACAATGTATATCTACTTCAGAATATGTTGTACACACTGAATACATAGAATTTTATCTGTCAAGTTAAAAATTTAAAAAGTGATTAAAAAATAGACTATAGATGAGAAAATAAGACTAGAAACTAAAAATAATCAGAACAAATTCAGTGGCGGCTGGGTACAGTGTCTCATGCGTGTCTGTAATCCTGGCACTTTGGGAGGCCGAGGTGGATTGCTTGAGCCCAAGGGTTCAATATTGGACTGGGCAACATGGTGAAACCCTGTCTCTATAAAAAATACAAAAAATTAGCTGGGCTTGGTGTTGCATGCCTGTAGTTCCAGCTACTCGAGGTGGAGATCATCTGAGCCTGGGAAGTCGAGGCTGCAGTGAGCCATGATTGTGCCACTGCAGTCCAGCCTGGGTGACAGAGTGGGACCCTGTCTCAAAAATAAATACATAAATAAATAAAAATCAGTGGAAAAGTTAGAAGATAAAGTTGAGGCAATTTCCCAGAAAAGCAGTATAGAAGAACAACAAAAACGAAAATAGCAAAGTGAATGCAGTTCATGTAGGAAATATAACATCCAACTGATAGATGTTCCAGAAAAAGGGAACACATGTAGAGGAAGAAATTATCTAATAACTAATTCAAATAAAATTTCCCCAGAAGTGCAGTACTGTATATGTATTTCCAGATTAAAAGGATCTTTTGGTTGGGCATGGTGGCTCACACTTGTAATCCTAGCACTTTGGGAGGCTGAGGCAAGAGGATCTCTTGAACCCAGGAGTTTGAGATCAGCCTGAGCAACAAAGTGAGATCTCATCTCTACAATAAAATTGAAAAATCAGCCAGGTGTGGTGGTGTGTGCCTGTAGTCGCAGCTTCTCAGAAGGCTGAGGTAGAAGGATCCTTTGAACTTGGGAGTTCAAGGCTGCAGAGAGCTGTGAATGCAACACAGCATTCCAGCCTGGGCAACAAGTGAGACTGTCTCAAAAGAAAAAGGGGAAAAAAGAATCTTTTGAGTCATCAGCACTAAGAAACATTATCATGAAATTTCAAAACATTTGGAATTAGAGTTTGGGTTAAGCATGGAGTAGAGTGAAGGATCAAAACAGACCATATAGACAAAAATTGGGAGTCAGAGATACTGCCCCTTAGCAGCAACTTCTAGCTCATTTGGAAGCTAAAAAATAATGGAATATTCAGTGGAAAGTGAAAGACAGTGGCACATGAGAGAAAGTGATTTTCAACCTAAAGTTTTATGCCTAGCCTAATTATTAATCAACTGCAAAGGCACCACTGATATATTTTGAACTTCAAGTCTTAAAATTCATATCCCATATTCCCTCAGAAAGCTGTGGGAGAACATGTACTGTATTATAATCCATGAATAAGCCAGAAAGGAATTCATAGTATCAGAAAACAGGGTAGCCAACACAGAAGTAAAAGGAATTCCAGGATAATTGCAAATGTCTCAGGATAACTTATATCTGACCTAGAAAACAACCAGTCCAGAATGGAATATGAGAACAGAAAATTGGTATAGACATCTTGAAAGAGGAAAAATAAGCTATTACATGTTGTGTGTGAGCATAGTAGAAGCAGATATGTAACAGAGGGAGTTTGAAAATGAATTAGTAATAGATGCATAGAAAATTAAGTGAATGAAAAAAATGAGGCAATTACAGTTTTAGGACAAGCAAAAAATTTATGAGAGGAAAATATAATAGCTCACTACTTGGCTTAGCTGTGAACAGTATTATAACTCTCTGAACATTGATTTAACAAAAATTTGTGATAAAGTTCTATTGGGGGAAAAATTATAGTTCAAGAGGGCATGTGTGTTTGGTGATGTTATAATCATTAATAGTGTGTAGTATGTGTCTTGTATTTTAAACAACACACACAAACTTAGTTGATTCTCACAATAATCTTATGAGGTATGTGCTGTTATCATCCCTTTTTTATAGGTGAAGGAATTGAGGCCGAGAAAGGCTACATAAGAAAGTTATTTCCTCATCTTCAACAGTAAGAAAGAATGGATAACATCTGAAGTTGATAAAAGCACTGTAAATATTTTGTTTTAGAAGTAAAGAGAAAAGAAATAGGATGTATGAATCAAGGGTAGGGAAGGGTGAGACTGGAAGGTTATTTTTGGTTAGGCTTGTAATATGAGTACTGTTTTAATAAAATAAAGATTTAATTTTAAAACATTTTTCCTTCAAAACCAAATATAATGAAATTACCTGAGTAATAGGGTATACATGTATCCACTTATAAGATAGGTAGAATAGGTATATGAGTATTTAGGTATATTGGCTATACCAATATGCTTTATTTATACCAGTGGCAAAAACAACAAATTTCATTAGCATTTAGGCAAGAACTTTAGAATCAGATGGACTTAATTGTATATTATAGTAATTTTCCTGATTACTCACTACATGTAATTTTTCTTACCTATAAGGAGATTATATGGCTGCATTTACTGTCATGTGACTTGCAGTACCTTCCTGTAAGAAGAGAATTCTTCCTGGCCCCACAGACTTCTACCTTGGTCGTGGGATTTGCTTGGCCAGTGGAATGTGAGCTGAATGTGACCTCCCCTCCCATGACCCCAATACTTTTCCTTTTCTTACCTTTCTTCTTCAGTGAATTGCTAAAGTACTAAACTCAGGGTTTAGAGTTCTTCACCTTCACACTAATCTCACATTTTCAGTTACCAGTACTTCTGGATTATACCTGCTAAATATCTTTTGAATATGAGTACTCTTCCCAGTTCTTGCTTCTAATTACCTGGTCTGACCTATTGTCTACTCATCTGGTTGGCAAACTATTGGCTATGTGCGAATCTAGCTGGAACACAGCCAGGTTTAGTGCTTTACGTATTTATATTCAATGTCTGTGTCTGCTTTAGTGCTACAGTGGCTAAGTTGAGTGGTTGTGACAGAGATGGTATAGTCCAGTGGTGGTTTTCGGCACCAGAGACCAGTTTCATGGAAGACAGTTTTTCCATGGACTGGTGTGGGGGGGATGGTTTTGCGATCATTCAAGCACATTACATTTATTGTGCACTTTATTTCTATTATTATTACATTGTAAGATATAATGAAGTAATTATACAGCTCACCATAATGTAGATTCAGTGGGAGCCCTGAGCTTGTTTTCCTGTAACCAGACAGTCCCATCTGGGGGTGATGGGAGACAGTAACAGATCATCAGGCATTAGGTTCTCAAAAGGAGCACACAACGTGGGTCCCTCAAATGTACAGTTCACAGTGGGGTTTGCACTCCTGTGAGAATCCAATGCCGCCACTGATGTGACAGGAGGTGGGGCTCACGTGGTAATTCAAGCAGTGGGGAGTGGCTGTAAATACAGATGAAGCTTCTCTTGTTCTCTCGCCTGCCACTCACCTCCTGCTTTGCATCCTGGTTCCTAACAGGCCACTGGCCACTATTCCATGGCCTGGGGGTTGGGAACCCCCAGTATAGTCCATAAAGCCTAAAATACCATCTGGCCCTTTATAGTAAAATTTTGCCCACTCCGGATTAGATTACTGGAGTAGGTTTTTTAACTTTCTAACTGCTTTCTCTTGCCTCTTGTCTCCCCTTACTCTCTGTTCTCTATAACAAAGCCAGGTTTTTGTTCTTTGGTTTCTGTTTTAACAGAAATTTGATTGTTTTTCTCATATTTAAAACTGTTTTCTGACTTCCTAGTATCCTTACAATAAAATCATACTCCTAGCATTATAGTTTTCACATTATGGCTTCTTCTCCTCTCACAAGTTTACCTCTCTTACACGTGTCTGGACCTCTTCTCACTTCCACACTATGCTTTGGGCCTTCTCAAACTTTCTTTAGTTTTTACATGCATGCTATCTCTTATTCCTGGGTCATCTCATATGCTTTTCTTTTCTTTTCTCTTCTTTTTTTTTGGGGGGAGATGGAGTCTCGCTCTGTCACCCAAGCTGGAGTGCAGTGGTGTGATCTTGGCTCACTGCAACCTCCGCCGCCCCGGTTCAAGCAATTGTTCTGCCTCAGCCTCCCGAGTTGCTGGGACTGCGGGTGCATGCTGCCATGCCTGGCTAATTTTTTGTATTTTAGTAGAGGGTTTCCCCATGTTGCCCAGGCTGATCATGGACTCCTGAGCTCAGGCAATCCGCCCACTTCAGCCTCCCAAAGTGCTGGGATTACAGGCATGATCCTATCCTTTTCTTGATTCCTCATTTTGCTATATCCCATGTGCAACTTTACAAATTCTTATACATCCTTCAGGTATCAGGTTAGATATTATTTTTCTTTGTAGAAATCTTTCTTGGACTTCTTAAATGTCAATAAAATATCCTTTGTGCATATTCCTATAGTGCTATACTTGCCTTGTAATTGTTGTTTTGTTCAACATATGCCCTAAATTAGGGGTAACTTCCCTCTCTGTACCAGACTGTATAAACAGTTAATTATTTTGATGGTAATAAAATGGAAAATTTCAGCACATTAGGAAATAGAGATGTGTTACAGAGTTTCACTTATTTTTTATTGCCTGTTTAATACAAAGTCCAATTATATTGCACCGATACCTCTAGTGTTTTTGTTCCTCTTCCAAAAAGTAGGAACTGCATTTGTCAGGTGGTTCTGAGCTTGTGATGATGTTGCACAGTTATGTTGGGGGCAAACAATAGAGAGGGCTGCATACAGCCTGTGGCTGGGGATCTGCAGAGAATTTCCAGACCACTACTCTGGCAGCTAGTGATTATCCTGATTCTCTCCTACAATGTTTTCCTGGGCTGCTGGGGTAGAGGTTGTGGCCAATAAGGAAATCCACTCATAGTGTCCATTGAACCTCTCAAGCAATCTTGTTTGATCTTAAACAAAACCTTTCTCTACATTGATTAGGGATGCATTTTGTGTCGTATAGCAAAAGGCAGGATAGTGAAGCAGTTAGAGCACAGACTTTAGAGTGAGTATGACAGGGTTGGAATCTCTGCCTTGGTTGCCTCATCTGTAAAGTGAGAATAATAAAGTTACCGATCTCATAGGACATTTGTAAGGAGTAACTGAGTCAAACAAGTTAATGTAAGTATAGTCATATGCCACATAATGATGTTTCAGTCATTGATGGACGTCATGTACAACAATGGTCCCGTAAGATCATAATGGTGCTGAAAAATTACTATTGCCTAGGGATTTTGTAGCCATCCTAAAGTCATAGCACAACACATTATTCATGTGTTCAGAGTGATGCTGGAGTAAACAAACCAAGTGCACTGTCAGTCATAAAAAGTATAGCATACAGTTTATGTGCAGTACTGAATACTTGATAATAAATGACTATATTACTGGTTTCTATATTTACTATACTTTTAATTGTTATTTTAGAGTGGACTACCTCTATTAAGAAATCAGTTAACTGTAAAACAGTCTCAGGCAGGTCCTTCAGGAGATATTCCAGAAGAAGGCATTGTTGTCATAGGAGATGATAGCTCCCTGCATGTTATTGCCCCTGAAGACCCTACAGTAGGACAAGATGTGGAGATGGAAGAGAGTGATATTGATGATCCTGACCCTATGTAGGCCTTGGCTATGTGTGTGTTTTTTAGTATTTATTTAAAAAGTAAAAAAAAAAAAAAAAAAAAAAAGAAAACTTAATAAATTTATGGAGAAAATGTGTGGTTTTTAAACTGTTATTACAAAAGAGTCAAAAAGTTAAAAAAATTATAAAGCTTATAAAATAAAAACATTACAGTAAGCTAAGTTTATTATGGAACAGGTTGGGTGGGGTGGTTCACGCCTGTAATTCTAGCACTTTGGGAGGCCACGGCAGGAGGATCTCTTCAGACCGGGAGTTTGAGAGCAGCTTGGGTGACAAAGCAAGGACTCTTCTCTACAAAAAAATAAAATAAATAACTGGATGCAGTCGTCCCAGCTTTTTGGGAGTCTGAGGTAGGAGGATTGCTTGAGCCTAGAAGAATGAGCTTATAGTGAGCTGTGATCATGCCATTGCACTACATCATGAGCAACAGAGCAAGACTGTCTCAGAGAAAAAAAAAAGGTTATTGTAGAAAGGAAGATTTTAAAAAATGTATAGTCCACGTTTATGGTGTTTATAAAGTCTACAGTAGTGTACTATAGCAATGTCCTAGTCTTTCACTTTCATTGACCACTCACTCACTGACTCATTCAGAGCAACTCCCAGTCATGAGAGCACTATTAATGATAAGTACCCTATGAAGGTGTACCATTTTTTATCTTTTTTTTTCTTTTTGAGATGGTGTTTCACTATTGTTGTTCAGGCTAGAGTGCAGTGGTGCTATCTTGGCTCACTGCAACCTTTGCCTCCCAGGTTCAAGCGATTCTCCTGCCTCAGTCTCTAGTAGCTGGGTTTATAGGTATATACCACCATGCCCAGCTAATTTTATATTTTTAGTAGAGATGGGGTTTTACCATATTGGTCAGGGTGGTCTTGAACTCCTGACCTCAGGTGATTTGCCTGCCTCAGCCTCCCAAAGTGCTGGGATTACAGGTTTGAGTCACTGCGCCCAGCGCCATTTTTTATCTTTTACACTGTATTTTTACTATACCTTTTCTAGGTTTAGATACACAAATACCACTGTGTTTAAAATTGCCTAAATATTCTTCTTAGTAATATGCTGGAGAGATTTGTAGCTTAGGAGCAATAGGCTACCATATAGCCTAGGTGTGTACTCAGCTATACCATCTAGATTTGTGTAACTACACTGTATGATGTTCAGTCAACAGTGAAATCACTTAAAGACTAATTACTTGTATCCCCATCATTAAGTAATGTGTGACTATATGTAAAGTCCTCAGGATAGTGCCTGGCATGTATTTCCTCTTATACATACATGCATGGTGGAAGATAAAGCAGAAGGATTCTAATGCAAAAGTATGGAATGTGTTTTTTATTCTCCCTCAGTACAAAATATACAACAGTATATAGTGACTTTCCTAATCTCCCTTAAGATCAGTCATCATAAATTTATTAATAATTTCTGTCCCTTTAGGAAATTAAAGAATGGGGAGATTCAGAGGGCATTTTCCTGAGAAACCCTTGTACATTTGGCCTTATTGTTTGTTTTCCCTTCTATACTGTACGTTCTTTGAAGATAGAGCCATGTTTTGACTTATTATTTTGTACCTAGCTCAAGCAGAGTATCTGACACATAGAAACTTGTCGAATATTTGTTGACTGAGTGAATGAATAAATGTGTTTCTATTGCTAAGGGAGCTTTGGACAATTTTACTTCTAGTTAATGCTAATTCTAACTCTGTAAAATTATTGGAGAAAAGTCTAGAAAGCAAAGAAAGTAGAAACATTATTTCGGCTCCAAAGTGATGGGGAATAATAGCACTGGTACAAATGTCCAAAAAGGTAAAAAGTAATATTTTACCTTTAAATTTTAAGTTTTGATTTTGAATATAGTATACAAGATAATTGTTATTCTCATGAAAATAATGCATATTTCAAAAGTTAGTGTACATGCTGCTTCTGTTTCATCAAAGGGTTTTTTCCTTGAGTTGCCTCATTTCCAAATTTTGATTCTTCTTTAATTGTATTACATCTAGGATTTTAGAACATTTTTCTGTAAAATCTACGGCTTATGATTAGTTGAATAGAAATATATAGGATTCATTTCAGAGAAATTGACTGCATCTGTTTAAACAGAGCTAAAGATCAATACTGATTCAACGTCCATAAGAGGTAAATAGCAAATTATTGTTAACCTTTAATTTTGGCATTAATTTTAATGGTTGAATATCTAACTTTTAAAAGATAATAATTAGCATGTACAAGTTATTTTTTTTTTTTAATTAAGGGACAGGGTTTTGCTCTGTCACCCAGGTTGCAGTGCAGGGGTGTGATCTCAGCTCACTGCAACCTCTACGTCTCTGGTTCAAGCAATTCTCCTGCTTCAGCCTCCTGAGTAGCTGGGATTACAGGCGTCCACCACAATGCCCAGCTACGTTTTGTATTTTTGTTTTTTTTAAAAAAAGACATTTATTCAGCGTCACGATCAGACTATTACATTTAGCAATCAACAGCATGGGTGCAAAAAAAAAAAAGAAAAAGAAAAAGAAAAAATCTACATTAAAACCCTTTGTTGGAATGCTTTACACTTTCCACAGAACAGAAACTAAAATAACCTG
>CAUYLG010022209.1:0-31990 GCA_963573385.1 Cacajao melanocephalus
TTTCTGCTGAGAGATCTGCTGTAAGTCTGATAGGCTTCCCTTTATGGGTAACCTGACCTTTCTCTCTATCTGCCCTTAGAATTTTCTCCTTTATTTCAACCCTAGTGAATCTAACAATTATGTGTCTTGGAGTTGCTCTACTTGAGGAATATCTTTGTGGTGTTCTCTGTATTACTTGGAATTATTATCCTGCCTTACTAGGTTAGGAAAGTTTACCTGAATAATATCCTGAAGAATATTTTCCAGCTTGGATTCATTCTCTTCATGACATTCAGGTACACCTATCAAATGTAAATAAGGTCTTTTCTCATGGTCCCATATTTCTTGGAGACTTTGCTCATTCCTTTTTACTCTTTTTTCTCTAATCTTGTCTTCTCATTTCATTTCATTAAGTTGGTCTTCGACCTCTGATATCCTTTCTTCTGCTTGATCAATTCGACTGTTAAAACCTGTGCATACTTCATGGAGTTTTTGTATTGTGTTTTTCAGTTCCATTAATTATATTCCTCTCTAAATTGTCTATTCTCGTTAGCATTTCGTCAAACCTTTTTTCAAGGTTCTTAGTTTCTTTACGTTGGGTTAGAAGATGTTCTTTTAGCTCACAGAAGTTTTTTATTATCCACCTTCTGAAGCCTAATTCTGTTAATGGAACACACTTGTTCTCCATCAGGCCTTGTTCCCTTGTTGATGAGGAACTGCGATCCCCTGTAGAAGGAGGGGCATTCTAATTTTGGATATTTTCAGCCTTTTAAGCTGGTTTCTTCCCATCTTTGTGGATTTATCCACCTGTCGTCTTTGTAATTGCCGACTTTGAATTTGGGTCTCTGAGTGGACGTCCAACTTATTGATTCCCAGCGCCAGAATCTGAGCAACACGCTGCGCCGGCTAAAACAGCGGCATTGAGATTTGTGGTGCTTTTCTGCCTGGTAATTTTTGGTCTGGCTTCCCTCTTCAGTCCCTTTTTCAATCAGCTGAATGGGTGACTCTGCTTTCCCAGAGCTCCAAATGTCGACCAAAAGGGGACCCAGTCCCGTTTACTCTGCACCAAGAACCGCCGTGCCAGGGCGCCGGCAAAACCACTGCACTGGCCACAGAGTCGCGCTGGCGACCCATGGGGCTCCTCCGTTGGGAATTTCCTGGTCCGTGAGCAACAAAAATTCATCTGAAAGTGTGGCGTCCACTAGTTCTCTGCGCTTTCATTGGGAGCTACAATCCTGAGCTGCTAGTAATCGGCCATCTTGAATCTCTCTCCAATCCTGATTCTTTTAACAAGCAGCTTATTTGTGTAATCCTAGTATACTCATAAAATAATTTCACAATTGCTAACCAATGAAAAACAATTCAGGGCAGTGGAAAACAAATTTATAAACTTGAGTACAATGTTTATATGCAGTTCAATTTGCATATTAGAAGCCTTGTAATATTTAGTCCAAATAGTCAAAATCCAGTTACTTAGGTTAGTTCTTTTTGACCCCAACCCATTCACTTACAGTTACGTTATTTATTTGCAATACATTGGGTTCATTTCTTACTGTTTTTATTTCATTTGGGTTCTCCTAGATCTCAGTTGATTTTAAGTATTTATTGTGGGGGGACATTGCAAACATTATCATGTTCTAAGCATTACAGCCATAACACAAAGCACTCAGGCAAGTGTCACTTTTCCATCCCTATCTTTTATCCCATACCCAATCTCCTTCCTGTTTTATCTATCTATGCCTGTAGGTCATCAATTACATTAATTTCTGCTTTATCCTTCCTGTGTTTCTTTTTGCACAAGCAAGGAATTAAATGTATTTTTTCTTAAATTCTTTCTCTCTTAGATGAAGGGTAAGAATACTATAGGTACTCCTTTATGCTTTGCTGTTTCACTCTATAATATATCCTGGAAATCACTCTGTATTAGTTCATAGAAATTCTACTCATTCTTTAGCGTTCTCTTTGTATCTGCATAGTACTCTTTTGGTGGATTTATCATAGTTCAACTACTTTCTGTTGTTGCTTTTTTTTTATACTTTAAGTTCAGGGGTACATATGTGGTTTGTTACATAGATAAATGTGTGTCATGGGGGTTTGTTGTA
The DNA here is from genome assembly GCA_963573385.1 of Cacajao melanocephalus. Taxonomy (NCBI): domain Eukaryota; kingdom Metazoa; phylum Chordata; class Mammalia; order Primates; family Pitheciidae; genus Cacajao; species Cacajao melanocephalus. The sequence goes on from CAUYLG010022209.1 coordinate 2,082, forward strand.
TAAATTATTTCATCACTTAGTTATTAAGCCTAGTACCCACTAGTTATTTTTCCTGATCCTCTCCCTCCTTCTACCCTCCACCCTCCAGTGGGCCCCAGTGTGCATTATTCCCTTCTATATGTCCATGTGTTCTCATCATTTAGCTTCTACTTATAAGTGAGAACATGTGGTGTTTGGTTTTCTGTTCCTGCATTAGTTTGCTAAGGATAATGGCCTCCAGCTCCTTCCATGTCCCTGCAAAGGACATGATCTTGTTCTTTTTCAGTGATGTAATATTCCATGGTGTATATGTACCACATTTTCTTTATCCAGTCTGTCATCGATGGGCATTTAGGTTGATTCAAAAAGTAAGCCCATATGTATGGAATCTTTTTTAATAGCTTGAAATTTTTAAAAAATGTTTTAAAAAACTAATAAAATTTACTATGTCAATCATTTCTAAGTAGACAGTTCGGTGGTGTTAAGAATATTTACGTTGTTGTGCAGCACATCTCCAGAACTGTCTCATCTTGCAAAGTTGGAACTGTGTGCCCATTTAACAACTCCTCCTTGTCTGCCCCACCCTAACCCCTGGCAGCTACCATTCTAATTTCTGTTTCTATGAATTCAACTACTGTGAATACCTCATATAAGTGGAATCATGTAGTATTTGTCTTTTGTGACTAGTTATTTCACTTAGCATAATACTTTCCGTATTCATTCATGTTATACCCTGTATCAGAATTTCCTTCCTTTTCAAGGCTGAATAGTTATGCCACTGTATATATACTACCTTTTGTTTATCCATTCATGTGTTGATGGACACTTTAGGATATTGTTATAGTGGTACTGTGAACGTGAGTGTGCAGACATTTCCTTGAGATCCTGCTTTCAATTCTTTTGAATATATACCCAGGATTGAAATTGCTAGATCATATGGTAATTCTATATTTAATGTTTTGAGGATCTGCCATGCTGTTTTCATAGCAGGTATACCATTTTATATTCTTACCAGCAGTGTACAAGGTTTCCACTTCTCTATATCCTCATCAACACTTGTCATTTTCTGTATTATTTTCTTTTGATAGTAGCCATTCTAATGGGTATGAGCATATGTGTGATTATTGTTTTGATTTGCATTTCTCTAATGATTTGTGATGCTGAACATCTTTTCATGTGCTTGTTGCCCATTTATATGTCATCTTTGGAGAAATATCTACTCAAGTCCTTTGTCCATTTTAAGATTGGATTGTTTTTGTTACTGTTGAATGTTAGAGGCTCTTTATATACTCTGTATGTTAACATGTTTTTAGATATGTGATTTTCAAATATTCTCTTCCATTTCCTAGGTTGCCTTTTTGCTGTTGGTTATGTCCATTGATGCATAGACATTTTAAATTTTGGTGTAGTCTAGTTTTACTTTTGTTGTCTGTGCTTTTTATGTCATATCCAGGAAATCCTTGCAAATCCAATGTTTTGAGGCCTATGCCTGGTGTTGTTTTCTGACAGTTTTATAGTTTTAGATCTTATATTTAGGTCTTTGATCCACTTTGGGTTACTTTGCTCATACATAGTTTTATTAGGTCTTGCCAAATTCTCCCCCAAAAGAGAGTAGTACCACTCTGCATTCGTACCACCATTGCATCATGGTGCTTGTTTCTGCACAGTCTTGCCAACAGAATGTGTTTTCATACTTTATAATTTTTGCCAATCTGGTAAGTAAAAAATGTTATCACAGTGTTAATTTTCATTTCCATAATTGTGTATGGGATTTCAACAATTTCTAATATGCTTAAGGCTTATTTTTATGTATTTTGGTGAATTATGTATTTTTTCAATTATTTTATGTTATTTTATTTATTTGAGATGGAGTCGTGGTCTGTCGCCAGGCTGGAGTGCGCCTCCCGGGTTCAAGTGATTCTTGCTTCAGCCTCTGGAGTTGCTTGGACTACAAGCACACACCAACATGCCCAGCTAATTTTTGTGTTTTTGAGTAGAGATGGGGTTTCACCATGTTGGCCAGGATAGTCTCTATCTCCTGATGTCATGATCTGCCCACCTCAGCCTCCCAAAGTGCTGGGATTACAGGCGTGAGCCACCGTGCCTGGCTATGTTTTATTTTTAAATGTATTAATGTACTATATTAATGGATTTCCTAATATTGAGCCAATTTTTCATTCTTGAAGTAAATCTCTCTTGACCATGGTGTATTGTTTTTTTTAATGTGGTATTGAATTCTATTTGTTAATATTTTATTTAGTATTTTTACATTGATGTTTACAAGTGATAGTATATGAATGATATTGTGATATTATGTGAATGGTCTAAACCTTACCACATATTGGTTTCAGTGTAATTGCTTCATAAAAGGAAGTAGAAAGTTTCCTTCATTTTCAAGGCTTGGAACAATTTATGGAGCATTGGGACAATTTGGAGTTTGGGAATTTTTCTGTGAAACCATTTGTGTTTGGTACTGTTTAACATTTTCACTTTTTATCTTCTTTATAATTTTTTCTGTTTCTTTTTCCTGTACAAATTGGTGTTTTTAAGCATTTTGTCTCTAGTTAGATGTAATTTAACATCTGTATTTCCCTAGGAAATTACTAATTTCATCTAGTTTTTCAATTTTATGAGATCTACAAAGTATTTTCTTATGGCTTTAAATTTTTTCATGTATTTCCTTCTCCCCTTCCCTCCTCTCCCCTCTACCCCACTCTTTTGAGATGGAGTCTTCCTCTGTCACCAAGGCCGGAGTGCAGTGGCGTTATCTTGGCTCACTGCAGTCTCAACCTTCCAGGCTTAGGTGATCCTCCCATCTCAGCCTCCCAAGTAGCTGGGACTAGGTGTGTGACACCACGCCTGGCTAATTTTTGCATTTTCTTTAGAGACACAGTCTCCTTGTGTTTCCTAGGCTGGTCTCAGACTCCTGGGTTCAAGTAATCCACCCGCCTTGGCTTCCCAAAGTGCTGGGTTTATAGCATTGAGCCACTGTGCCCAGCCCATTTCTTACTATTTTCTGTTTGTATTCTCTCTCATCTTTGTGAATGTGCTAGTGGTATGTCTATCTTGTTAGGTTTTCTCTCTCTCTTTTTTTTTTTTAGAGAAATAACCAGGAATTTGATTTATTGATTAGTTCTACTAGTTTTCTGTTCTCTATCTCATTACTTTCTGCTTTTATCATTATTTCTGTCTTTATGCTTTCTTTTGGTTTGTTACTCTTAAAAAATTTCAAGCTAGATATTTAAATCATGTATGTAATTTTTTCATTTTACTGATAAAAACGTTTAGTGATAATAAGTTTTCATTAATCACTGCTTCAAAAATACCCCAAAGACACTAATATGTAATTTTTTTTTTTTGAGACGGAGTCTTGCACTATAGTCAGACTGGAGTGCGATGGTGTGATCTTGGCTCACTGCACCCTCCGCCTCCTGGGTTCCAGTGATTCTCCTGCCTTGGCCTCCTGTGTAGCTAGGACTACAGATGCACACCACCACACCTGGCTAATTTTTTTTTATTTTAGTAGAGATGGGGTTTCACCACGTTGGCCAGGATGGTCTCGATCTCTTGACCTCATGATCCAACTGCCTTGGCCTCCCAAAGTACTGGAATTACAGGAGTGAGCCACTGTACCTGGCTGTAGTTTTCATTATTTTTATTTTTTAAAATTGTTTATTTCAATAGTTTTTGGGGAACAGGTGGTGTTTGATTACATGGATAAATTTTTCAGTGGTGATTTCTGAGATTTTGGTGAAATTACCACTAAAAAATTTGGGTACAGTGTACACTGTACCCAATGGTGTAGTCTTTTATCCCTGGCCGCCCTCCCACCTCGCCCCCGCAACCGGTTCCCAAGTCCATTGTATCTTTTTTTTTTGAGATGGAGTTTTGCTTTTGTTGCCCAGGCTGGAGTGCAATGACATGATCTTGGCTCACCGCAACCCACACCTCTTGGGTTCAAACAATTCTCCTGCCTCAGCCTCCTGAGTAGCTGGGATTACAGGCATGTGCCACCATGCCCAGCTAATTTTGTATTTTTAGTAGAGATAGGGTTTCTCCATGTTGGTCAGGTTGGTCTCAAACTCCTGACTTCAGGTGATTTGCCTGCCTCAGCCTCTCAAAGTGCTGAGATTATAGGTATGAGCCACTGTGCCCGGCCCATTGTATCATTCTTATGCCTTTGTGTCCTCATAGCTGAGTTCCCACTTATAAGTGAGAACATACCATGTTTGGTTTTCCATTCTTGAGTTATTTCCCTTAGAATAATGGTCTCCATCTCTATCCAGTTTGCTGTGAATGCCATTACTGTGTTGCTTCTTATGGCTGAGTAGTATTCCATGGTTGTGTTTTTGTATGTTGTTGAATAGGGTGTCCTTTCCCTACTTTATGTTTTTGTTTGCCTTGTCGAAGATCAGCTGGCTGTAAGTATTTGGGTTTATTTCTGGGTTCTCTAGTCTGTTCCATTGTTCTAGGTGCCTGTTTTTATACCAGTACCATGCTGTTTTGGTGACTGTGGCCTTATAGTATAGTTTGAAATCAGGTGTTGTGATGCCTCCAGATTTGTTCTTTTTTGCTTAGTCTTGCTGTGGTTATGTAAATTCTATATTTGGTTGTATATGAATTTTAAGATTGTTTTTTCTAGTTCTGTGAAGAACGATAGTGGTATTTTGTTAGGAATTGCATTGAATTTGTAGATCGCTTTTGACAGGATGGTCGTTTTCATAATATTGATTCTGCTCATCCATGCATGTGGCATGTGTTTCCATTTGTTTGTGTTGCCTATGACTTCTTTCAGCAGTGTTTTGTAGTTTTCCTTGTAGAGGTCTTTCACCTCCTTGATTAGGTATTTTCCTAAGCATTTTATTTTATTTTTTCAGTTATTGTAAAAGGGGTTTAGTTCTTGATTTGATTGTCAGCTTGGTTGCTCTTGGCATATAGCAGTGCTACTGATTTGTGTACATTGATTTTGTATTCTGAAACTTTACTGAATTTATCAGATCTAGGAGCTTTTTGGATGAAGCTACAGGGTTTTCTAGGTATATGATCATCGTATCATCAGTGAACAGGGACAGTTGGACTTTCTCTTTACTAATTTGGATGCCCTTTGTTTCTTTCTCTTGTTTAATTGCTCTGGCTATGCCTTCTAGTAGTATGTTGAATAGAAGAGGTTAAACTGGGTATCCTTGTCTTATTCTTATTCTCAAGGGGAGTGCTTTCAACTTTTTCCCATTCAGTATTATGTTGGCTGTTTGTTATAGATAGCTTTTATTACGTTAAGGTATTTCCTTTCTGTGTTGATTTTGAGTTTTAATCATAAAGGGATGCTGGAGTTTGTCAAATGCTTTTTCTGCATCTATTGATGATCATATGATTTTTATTTATAATTCTGTTCATGTGCTGTATCACATTTATTGACTTTTGAATGTTAAACTATCTCTGCATCCCTTCTGTGAAACCCACTTGATCACAGTGGATTTTCTTTTTGATATGCTGTTGGAATTCAGTTAGTATTTTTTTTTTTTTTTGAGGATTTTTATATCACTGGGCTTACTGGTCTGTAGTTTTCTTTTTGTGTTATGTCCTTTCCTGGTTTTGGTAATAGGGTGATACTGGCTTCATAGAACGATTTAGGGAGGATTTCCTCTTTTTCTATCTTGTGGAATAGTGTCAATAGGATTGGTGCCAATTCTTCTTTGAATGTCTGATAGAATTCAGCTATGAATCTGCCTGGTTCTGGCGTTTTTTTTTTTGTTGTTGTTGGCAGTTTTAAAATTACTGTTTCAGTCTTGCTGTTTGTTATTGGTCTGTTTTGAGTTTTCATTTCTTTCTGATTTAATGTTGGAGGGTTGTATATTTCCAGGAACTTATCCATCTCCTCTAGGTTTTCTAGTTTATGCTCATAAAGGTGTTCATAGCCTTGAATGATCTTTGTATTTCTTTGGTATTGATTGTAATATCTTCCATTTTATGTCTAATTTAGCTTATTTGGATCTTCTTTTCTTGATTAATCTTGCTAATGTTCTATCAGTTTTATTTATCATTTCAAAGAACCAACTTTTTGTTTCATTTATTTTTTGTGTTAGTTTTGTTTGTTTGTTTCAATTTCATTTAGTTCTATGCTGATCTTGTTTTTTCCTTCTGCTGGGTTCGGGTTTGGATTGTTCTTGATTCTCTGGTTTCTTAAGGTGTGACCTTAGATTGTCTATTTGTGCTCTTTCAGACTTTTTGACATACGTGTTCAATGTTATGAACTTTCCTCTTAGCACCACTTTTGCTGTATCCCAGAAGTTTTGATAGGTTGTGTCACTGTTACTGTTCAAAGAATTTTCAGATTTCCATCTTGATTTTATTGTTGATCCAGAGATCACTCAGGAGCAGGTTATTTAATTTCCATATATTTGTATTGTTTTGAGGGTTCCTTTTGGAGTTGATTTCCAGTTTTGTTCCACTGTGGTCTGAGAGAGTACTTGATATAATTTGGATTTTCTTAAACTTACTGAGACTTGTTTTGTGGCCTCTCATAAGATCTGTCTTGGATAATGTTTCATGTGCTGGTGAATAGAATATGTATTCTGCAGCTGTTGGATAGATTGAGAACATAAATATCTGTTATGTCCATTTGTTCTATGGTATGGTTTGTGTCCATTGTTTCTTTGTTGACCTTCTGTCTTGATGACCTGTCTAGTGCTGTCTGTGGAGTATTGAAGTCCTCCACTATTATCATGTTGCTGTCTATTTCATTTTGTAAGTCTAGTAGTAATTATTTTGTAAATTTGGGAGCTCCAGTGTTAAGTACATGTATATTTAGGATTGTGGTATTTTCCTGTTGCATTAGTCCTTTTATCATTATCTAATGTCCCTTTTTGTCTGTTTTAGCCGCCGTTGCTTTAAAGTTTGTTTTGTCTGATATAAAAATAGCTATTCCTGCTTATGTTTCCTATCCATATGCCTGGAATATTTTTTTCTACCCCTCTATGCTAGGTTTATGTGAGTCCTTATGTGTCAGGTGAGTCTCTTGAAGACAGCAGATACTTGGTTGATGAGTTCTTATCCATCCTGCCATTCTGTATCTTTTAAGTGGAGCATTTAGGCCACTTACATTTGATGTTAGTATTGAGATGTGAGGTACTGTTCTATTCATCATGCTATTTGTTGCCTGACTGCCTTTTTTTTTTCATTGCATTATTGTTTTATAGGCCCCATCAAATTTATGATTTAAGGAGGTTCTGTTTTGTTGTATTTGAATTATTTGTTTCACTATTTAGAGCTCCTTTTAGCAGTGTTTGTAGTGGTGGCTTGGTAGTGGTGAATTCTCTCTGTATTTGTCTGAAAATGACTGTATCTTTCCTTCATTTATGAAGCTTAGTTTCTTTGGATACAAAATTCTTGGCTGTTAATTGTTTTGTTTAAGGAGGCTAAATATAGGACCCCAGTCTGTTCCAGCTTGTAGGGTTTCTGCTGAGAAATCTGTTTATCTGATAGGTTGCCTGATGCTTTTGCCTCACAGATGTTAAGATTCTTTCCTTTTGTTTTGACTTTAGATAATCTGATGAGTATGTGCCTAAGTGGTGATCTCTTTGCGATGAATTTACTATGTGTTCTTTGGACTTCTTATATTTGGATGTCTAGCTCTCTAGCAAGGCCAGGGAAGTTTTCCTTGATTATTCCCTCAAATAAGTTTTCCAAACTTTTAGATTTCTCTTCTTCCTCAGGAACACCAGTTAGTTTTAGGCTTGGTTGTTTAACATAATTCCAAATTTCTTGGAAGCTTTGTTAATTTTTTTTTGTCTTTGTTCACGATTTTTGGTCTTTATTAGGTTGGGTTAATTTGAAAGCCTTGTCTTGGAGCTCTGAAGTTCTTTCTTCTAGTTGTTTCATTCTATTGTTGAAACTTTCCAGTGTATTTTGCATATCTCTGAGTGTGTCTTTCATTTCCAGAGATTGTGATTGTTTATTTCTGATATCTATTCCTCTCAAGATTTTTCCATCCATAGCTTGTATTAATTTTTAAATTTGTTTTTCACCTTTCACTGGTGCCTCCTTGAGTAGCTTAATAATTGACCTTCTGAATTCTTTTTCTGGCAATTTATTGATTTCTTCTTGGTTTGGATGCATCACTAGTGAGCTACTGTGATCTTTTGGGGTGTTACAAAACCTTGTTTTGTCATATTACCAGAATTGTTTTTCTGGTTTCTTCTCATTTGTATAGACTATGTCAGAGAAAGGATGTGGGACTTAAGGGCTGCTGTTTAGATTTTTTTGTCCCACAGCATGATTGCTTGATGTGGTGCTTTCCCCATTCCTCTATGAATGGGGCTTCCTGAGAGCTCTACTGCTGTGATTGTTATTGCTGTTTTGGGTCCAGCCACCCAGCAGAGCTACCAGGCTCTAGACTGGTACTGGGGAGTGTCTGCAAAGAGTCCTGTGATGTGATCTGTCTTTTGGTCTCTCAGCTAGCACTAGCTCCAGTTATGACCGTCACACCTGGCTAATTTTTCTATGTTTTGTAGAGATGGGGTCTCCCTATGTTGCCTAGGCTGAACTTGAACTCCTAGGCTCAAGCGATCCTCCCACCTCGGCCTCCCAAAGTGATAGGATTACAGATGTGAACCATGCACTTGACTTAATCCTATCTTTTTCTTCCATTTTTTTTTCTGAGTTTTATCACTTTCTTTTCACTCTTTTGTGTTTTTTTGTCCGTGTCTTTTCTTAGTTTTGGAATTTCTGGCTCAAGATGGCTTTTCATATCCCTCATCCTGCCTATTTCTTTACCTGTACTTTATTCTCTATTTTGATGTCTTGTATTTCCTCAGTGCTTCTTATGAACTATTCATTTGAGCCTTCTCTTGGCCATTTAATAATTTATTATTTATCTTTGAGCTTTTTTTTTTTTTGACATGGTCTTGCTCTGTTACCTAGACTGGAGTGCAGTGGTACAATCTTAGTTCTCTGCAGCCTTGAACCCTAGGCTGAAAGGGATCCTTCTGGCTTTGCCTCCCAAATAGTTAGCACTACAGACATGAGCAATTACTTTCAGTCAACTTTTTTATTTTTGCTTTTTTGTAGAGATGGAGTCTCACTATGTTGCCCAGGATGGTCTCAAACTCCTGGCTTCAAGCAGTTCTCCTGTTTTGGCCTCCCAATAATGTACTGGGATTATAGGCATGAGCTCAGAGCACCCAGCCTAATTTTGTCTTTTTCTTCCATTTCTTTTCTCAGTGTCATCATTTTCTTTTCACACTTTCTTGTTTTTTTGTCCATATCTTATCTTAGTTCTTGAATTTCTGGCTCAAGGTGGCTTTTCATATCCCGAATTCTTGTTTGAGTGTATTGGTTCCATCTGGAATGTTGCCTTGTAGTTTTCTTGCACTTCATGGTTGTTTTGTTGAAGGGAATTTGCCTCTGTTGCTATGTGTCGGCTTTTCTGTCGTTTTTAAATAATACTTCAGTATGAGTCTGTTCATCATTTTTTTTCTGTTCATTTTTATGATATTGGGGTGTTTTATAGGATTTTTAGCTCATTGGCTCCCTCTTCTGTCACTATAGCAAAGTCCAGATACTTTTGTGGGTTTTTTGTTTGTTTTGATGGCAACAGAAGGTTGTGTGGTCTCTGAATTTTAGCTCCCTTGTCATCAGGTAGGCTTCCACATTTTTCCTTTTTGCCTATTTCTCTTTTGGCCATCCAATAGCCAAAGGGAATTTCTCTCTCCTTTTTTTTTTTTTCTTATTTATTTCCCAGAATCTACATGTTTCAAAAACTGCTCCTTAAGATTGTGCCTGCTTTTACATCTCATCCCTATAGTCAGCTCTCTCATCTGTCTGGATACCTTTATAGTATTTTGAAACTTAGGGTTGACTTTGCCTTTCCTCTGATGGTTTTAGATCAACCTTAAGTTCCTCACAAATTCCCTTCTCTCCTTGTCACAGTTTTTCACCCTCTACCTTTGTTTGCAAGAAAGCCTTCTGGCAGATCAGGGCAGAGGAGGAGCATGACAGATCACTTGCTGGGATTAGGTGTTTTTTTTTTTTCTTAGTTTTATTTACAGTTGTTTGGGATTTTGGTCAATTTCTCTTTTCAACTGATCCAGAGGATATGGTTTTTGTATAGTTTTGCTGCTGCTTCTCGTTCTCTATTGCTTCTGGAGGAAATATTGAGAGATGTAGACAAAAGCAACCATCATTGTCAGCCTGGAAGTTTCCAAAGCTGGATGTTTTAAAAGTGCATTTTTCACTATTTTTCTTCATTTTGAGTTTTGATGTTACATTTTGTTACCTTAACTTATTATATTTGCATACCTCTGAGCTACACATATTATCTCCATTTCATGGATGAAGAAATCAAGATCCAGCAAGATTGAATGACTCAAGGGAGATCACACAACCAGAAGCCGGTAGAGATTCTAATCAACTCTAAAACTGTTTGATGCCAAGCTCTTGTTCTTTCCACTACGTCTTGCCATCTTCCTGAGTAACTGAACTTAGAAAACTCATGCATTAATGAAAGGCTGCAATGTAATACATTTTAGGGATTATAAATATAAACTGTCAGTTTATTCACTGTTCCTTGTCTCTCCTGTTATTTTATATTCCTTTTATATTTTTAGTAGCCTCTTCTCCACTGGCTGCTACTCCTTGACCTTCTGACATACATTTTTTTTCCTATAAATGAAATCATTGACATTAAGTGCTGTCCCTTGAAAAAATGATTCAACAGATGTCAATTTTGTTTATTGTATTTATTTATTTATTTTTCTAATAGCAGTTTCTACTCTATCTCCCCTTAAAGGAGACCTACCATCATTTCCCTCTTGGCCCACTTCACTTATAGGAGGACGTGTGCACACTCACCTTGCTTTCAAAACTCACTGCCTTCCCTGTGCAAACTGACTACTTCATGGAAATGATAGCCTCAAGTAGCAGTTGGCAACAGCTTTTGGCTGCCTTCTTTCTGCAGTGGGTGTTATATTGTCTGTAGTTTTCTTTAAAGTAATTTAATCTGCACCTTAGGGGTGCGTAGTTAACATTTTTGAAGTACCTTAATCATGAAACTACACTCCAGGGGTAGTTAGTTAACATTTGAAAGACCCTAATCAAAATTCTATGCTCCAGAGGCGACCAGTGCATCAGATACTATTCTCAACCTGCGCCAGTGGGTGCATTAATTAGAATAAAAGATGTAAGAATAATTTTTCACTGGTGAAGGGAATGCTATTTCAGATATGTAGTTGACCAATTTCCTACACAGAGATAAGACATGAGTGGAGGCTAAGGATACAGATTTGGTGAGGGCAGCAGCCTTCCAACCTAGGTAGTTACCTTGATTTGGTCCTGTGTTGGCTGCTTTTGATGGAGGATTTGGTTTGGTTGGCTCACCTGGTCCGTGGAGTGCATTAAGTCTCCTTGACCCTGCATAGGCCAAATCCAGCCTGCTTCTGTCTGCTTCTCCACCGAGTGCTCATTGGACCTGGACTCTGGCTCCACTCGTTGTTTGCACTTCTTGTCCACAGAGATGTTACTTTCAATCTTGAGTCAGATGATTTCTTTTTAATTTCTTAATTTATGTTTTTACATATAATTATGTTTTGAGCATACTGGATATGTTAAGAGTGTGAATTTATAGTGCCATTTTGATCAGAAGCACTCAGATTATTTTTAAATGGTAACTTTCTTACAATTTTTTACTTGAGAATATTTTCAGTATTCTGAGGCCAGGTTCCAGTCTGTGGGGCTTGTAGATAAGTAACTTGTTTGATACTCCAGTGGTCTAATTAGGCTGAATGATGTTTTTGAACACTCCTTTTTATATTGAATTCTGTTCAGTAGTGGCAGACAGTTCTCATGTTGTAGAGGGATAATATTTTTGAATACATGTGATTTAAGTTATATAGATTGAAATTATATATGTGATTTTTGTATAATTTTTGTATCGTGTGGTATAAGGAGTGACGTCTACCAAGAGTTTCTATGGTTAACACTACTATTGTCCTATATCTTAGTAACATGTACAAATATAAATGAAATAATACACTTTATTCAGTAAAATGTTGAATATCACCAGGACCTTTATCTTCTGGGGTTTGGTGATGTATATGTATGGTATGGCATATGTGACTGATCTTGTCTTACCAAATATACTGAGGAAAGGAAACAGCCATGATGAACTGGTGGTCTAGATTGCTTTCTATACTTGCTAGGGCACAAAGTTGTTTTTTAAATAAAGTATTTAACTGCATAAATAGTCTATTTAGCTTCTTTATATGTTATTTTAAAAATGATCTGTCTACAATATAGGTATGCATATAAGTAGCTATAGGCTATGTAACCAAGGATATATACACGCAAACCGTATTTAATGGAATCATGGAATTGTAGAGAATGAAAGGACCTTAGATATTATCTAGTCAATTTTTTCATGAGTCCCAGAGAATTTTAGCTATGCCCTCCTTTCATGATTCCATGCTTAGCTTCAAGCACAGAGACAATTTATAGCCATTTAGACATATATACCAATATATCCATATCTATACATGTAATGTGTGTGTTCATTTAAACATATATACCAATATATCCATATCTATACATATTTTGTGTGTGTGTGTGTGTGTGTGTGTGTGTGTGTGTGTGTGTATGGGGGTGTGATCACAAGCACTTGGGGCCAATAGGATTTTAGTAGAAATAATTGATTAAAGGGCATTAAAATCTTTTAATATTTAGCATTATCCTATCAGTCTGTGAAAGTCTTCAAAACTAGGTTTGAGAAATCTTCACTCGTTAAGATCCTCAGAACAAAAAAATCAAGGGTCAGAGAATTGGAAAAGGAAGTATTTCTAATTTTAAAGTGTCCTAAAACCTACACATTTGAGTACATATAGTAGCAATATAGATACTAGGGAATGATTTGGAGTTCTGTACTTTGGAAATATGTATATTTTGCTATAATTCTGGTGTGAGACTTTACTGAATTCCCATTCAATTATTTTTGTACAGGGCTTTTTTCATAAAATACCAATAATTCTACCTGACCTCACAGGGTTTTGTGATATTAGACTAGTCATGGTTGATTATATTATCCTTTTAAATTGCCTTTTAATTTTCAGCTGATGTAAGTGAAATAGATAATATAAATTAATTAATATTGGCTCTGTTCAGTGTTTATGCTCTAGGAGATTTCAGGAGACAAACAGAAAGATGAGATTTTAAACAAGTGCCATTTGGGGCTGTGTCATTTATTATTCATACCTTGCTTATTTGTTGTTTTTTAATGGGCTATCTGTCATATTAGTGTGCATATAAGAGGCTATATGTGACATAATCTCAGGCCTTATTGATTTAAACTGCATTTACCTCATCACTAATCACTCTTGTGGCAGGTAGCTGCAGTGTTCAGGTGGCACTTTGTATGTGTCAGGTTTGTGACTTGTGGTCTTTTGTGAAGAGCATTTTATCTCACCTAAATTCCTATTACTTTTTTGTCCTACCTGAAGCTCTGCTTACAGTTTTGCATATTTCCACCCCCTACCCACAAGCATGCTGAATTTGGTTTGCTCACTGGCCGCTAAATACTTTTCCTTCCTTGCTGTGAGGTTGGTTTTTTTTGGTTTTGTTACATGGAGTACTTCTCTGTCCTGAAGTATCTAGCTTCTTCATGTGTAAAACAAAACCAGTAACTGAAATGTCACATTTGGAAATATCAAGGACTTTTTTTGATTTGTCTTTAGAGTTGCATTGTCATCTTTAGAAGCTTAAGACTTGGTTTTATTCCAAGTTTTACTAACATTGAAAAAGCATATTTGTTAAATTTCATATATCAAATGTCCTCCACATGGCAGGGAAAACCACGTGAATCTGGTCATTATGCCTCTGTCTCTTCATGGGTTTCAGAAATCTAACGAGTCTAGTAAGATTCGCATCATGGATAGAGGACTTCTTCACATAAGAATACAACTTGTGTAAGTTATTGTCATGTATGTAATTAAAATGGTTTTGATTCAAATTTAAATGCCTTTTTTATTGTGGTAAAGTCACATACCATAAAACTTACCATTTTAACTAGTTTTAAATGTACAGTTCCACAGTATTAAATACATTGATAGTGTTGTGCAAGTATCACCACCATCAATCTCCATAACACTTCTCATCTTGTAGAACTGAAACTCTATACTCATTAAAGTCCAACTCCCCATACCCCCTTTCTCCCAGCTCTTGGCAACCACCATTCTACTTTCTTAGTAATCTAAGTACTGCAAGGAAGTAGAATCATACAATATATGTCTGTTTTTTTTTTAACTGACTCATTTCATTTAGCATAATGTCCTCAAGGTTCATCCATGTCGTAGCATGTGTCAGAATTTCCTTCCTTTTTAAAGCTGAATAATATTCCATTGTATGTATATATCACATTTTACTTAACCATTCATGTGTTGATGGACACTTGGATTGCTTCCACATTTTAGCGAATGTGAATAATGCTGCTGTGAAAATGAATGTACTCTTCAAGACCCTGCTTGCAATTCTTTGAGTACTCAATTAGATTTGCTGAATATATAGTAATTTCATTTTAAATTTTTTGAGTTTTCATAGTGGCTGTACCATTTTACATTCCCACCAACAGTGCATAAGTGTTCCAATTTCTCCATATCCTTGCCAACTCTTGGTATTTCTTGTTTTGTTGGGGGGTGGAGGGGTTTGATATTAATAGTAATCATCCCCATAAGTGTAGGACAGCATCTCGTTTTAGTTTGATTTGCATTTTCCTAATGATTAGTGATGTTAGGCATCATTTCATGTGCATATTGGCCATTTATAGATCTTTTTTGGAAAAATGTCTGTTCAAGTCCTTTGCTCATTTTCAAGTTGACTTTTAAAAATTGAATTTAGGAGTTCTCTATATATTTTGTATATTAATCCCTTATCTGATTGTGATTTTGAATGTTTTCTCCCATTCTGTTAGTTGCCTTTCTACTGTGTTCTTAGTGTCTTTTTTTTTTTTTTTTGAAACAGAGTCTTGTTCTGTCACCCAGGCTGGAATGCAGTGGTATGCAGTGGTATGATCTTGGCTCACTGCAAACCTCCATGTCCCATGTTCAGGCGATTCTTCTGCCTCAGGCTTCTGAGTAGCTGGGACTACAGGCACATGCTGCCACACCCTGCTAATTTCTTAGTGTCTTTTGGTGCACAAAATTTTTAAAATTTTCATGCAGTCCAATTTGACTATTTTTTCTTTTATTGCTTGTGTTTTTGGTATCATATCCAAGAAATCATTGCCAAATCCAATGTCATAAAGCTTTGCTTTGTGTTTTCTTCTGAGAGATGTATTGTTTTAGGTCTTACATTAAGGACTTTGATTTTGAGTTAATTTTTGTATATGGTGTTAGTTAAGGATTCAACTTCATTTTTTGTATGTAGATATTGTTTCCCTGTATAGCATTTGTTGAAAGGCTGTCCTTTCCCCATTGAATGGTCTTGGCATTCTTGCCAAAAATCATTTGACTGTATATATGAGTTTTTTTCCCCCTAGGGTTTCTTTTCTATTCCATTGGTCTACATATTTGTCTTTGTGCCAGTACCACAGTGTTTTGATTTCTGTAGCTTCTAAGTAAGTTTTGAAATTAGGAAGTGTGAGTCTACATATTTGTCTCTGTGCTAACACCAGAATGTTTTGATTACTGTAGCTTCTAAATAAGTTTTGAAATTAGGAAGTCCAGGTTTCTTATTCTTTTTCAAGATTGTACTGGCTACTATGGGACTGTTGAGATTGCATATGAATTTTAGGATGGTCTCTCTCTCTCTGCAAAAAATGTCATTGGGATTTTGATGGTGGTTGTATTGAATCTGTAGATTGCTTTAGGTATAATAAATAGTATTGACATCTTAACGGTAGTAAATCTTCCAATCCATGCACATGGGATGTGTTTCCATTCATTTATGTGTTTCCATTAATTACTTTATTTATTTTATTCAGTTTATTAATTTAATTCAGCAATGTTTTGTAGTGTTCATTATATAAATTTTTCACCTTTTTGGTTAATTCTTGATTTTTTAAATGTAAATAGAATTATTTTTATAATTTCCTTTTGAGTTTGTTCACTGTTAGTGTAGAGAAATGCAGCTGATTTGATCATAGTGTATAGTCCTATAAGTATGCTGCTGAATTCAGTTTGTAAGTGTTTTGAGGATTTTTACATCAGTGTTCATAAGGTATATTGGTCTGTAGTTATCTTATAGTGCCTGTGTCTGGCTTTGGTATCAGGGCAATGCTGGCCTCATAAAGTAACTTAGGAAGTTTTCCTCCTCCTTCTAGAATTTTTTGGAAAAGTTTGGTTTTCTTTATATGTTTGATAGAATTGACCAGTGAAGCCATCAGGTCTAGGGCTTTTCTTTCTTGGGAGGCTTTCGAATACTTATTTAATCTTTTTACTAACTATAGATCTATTTGGCTTTTCGATGTTTTTGTGATTTAGTGTTGATAGGTTTTATGTTTCCAGGAATTTGTACATTTCATCTATGTTATACAACTTGGTGTTGTACGATTATTCACTGTACTCTGTTAAAATAATTTATTTCTCTAGAACCAATTGTAATGTAACTTTCATTTCTGAAATGTAGTCATTTGAGTCTTTTCTATTTTTTTCTTAGGTCACCTGACTAAAGATTTGTCATTTTTGATGATGTTTTCAAAGAACCTACTACTTAGTTTTGGTATTGTTTTTCTATTCTCTATTTTATCTCTGCTCTAATCTTTATGTTTACTTTCTTCTTCTAGCTTTGATTTAGTTTGTTCTTTGTTTTCTAGTTCCTTAAGCTGTAAAATTAAGCTGTTGTTTTGAGATCTTTCTTTTTACTGTAAGCATTTATAAATATAAATTTCTTTTTTATTACTGCTATTCCTGCATCTTGTGAATTGTATTTCATATTTTGTGTTTTCATTTTCATAAATCTTTAAGTAATTTTCTAATTTCCTTTGAGGTTTCTTTTTTGATCCATTAGTTTTTAAAGAATGTGTTGGTTTATACAAATGTGTGAATTTTCCCTTTTTATTTATTTATTTATTTATTTTATTAGTTTGTTTGTAACTTTATTTTTTTTATTTTATTTTTATTTTTTTTATTTTTTGAAAGAAAGAAAAAGAGAGGAAAGAAAGTGAGAGTGAAAGAAAGAAAGAAAAAGAATATATGAGAGAAAGAAAGGAAGAAAAAGAGGGAGAGAGAACAGGATTCTTGTTCTACTGCCCAGGCTAGAATGCAATCTAAAAATGGGTATTAAAATCCTCTATTATGCCAATAATTGTGTTTAACAATGGAGACAGGAAGGAATAAGAGATGAAAATAACAAACAAGCAGCCAATCAATATTTTATTTAAACCTGTGAAATGCTATGCAATTGCTAAGGAGTGATTTATTTCCAATTATGCGGTCACTTTTAAAACAGGTGTAATATGATATTGAGAAAAATGTATGTTTTGTGGATTTGGGGTGGAGAGTTCTGTAAATATTTGTTAAGTTTACTTGTTCCAGGTCTGAGTTCAAGTCCTGGATATTCTTGTTAATTTTCTATCTCATGAGATAATAGAGGTTTTTAATACCCATTTTTAGACTGCATTCTAGCCTGGGCAATAGAACAAGAATCCCATTCTCTCTCCCTCTTTCTCTTCCTCTTTCTTTCTCTCATACATTCTTTTTTTTCTTTCTTTCACTCTCACTTTCTTTCCTCTCTTTCTCTTTCTTTCAAAAAAAAAAAAAAGAAAAAAAAAACCCACCTAGGCTGGGCATGTAATCTTGTAATCCCAGCACCTTGGGAGGCTGAGGCGGGCAGATCACTTGAGGTCAGGAGTTTGAGACCAGCCTGGCCAACATGTTGAAACCCCATCTCTACTAAAAATTAAAATTAAAAAAAAAATTGGCCAGGCATGGTGGTGCACACATCTGTAACCCCAGCTACTCTGGAGGCCGAGAAAGGAAAATTGCTTGAAGCCGGGAGGTGGAGGTTGCAGTGAGCCAAGATTGAGCCACTGCACTCCAGCCTGGGTGATACAGCAAGACTCTGTCTCAAAAAACAAACAAACAAACAAAAAAAAAACAACCAAACCACGTTATTAACTAGTTCTTTTATTTACCAAACTTCCCAAAGAGCACAGGCATCTCTTGCACAGGGAAAAAGTGGTTGATTACATTTGGGGCTATCATATAGGGCTGTTTTCCTGAAGACGTCATATGGGATAAGTCCCTAAGTAAATATGGGTTGCTTGAGGTTGGATTTGGGATCACAAAATACATATGGAACAAGCTAGGATTTTAAAGTCTGAGATTACTGAAGACGACCAAGGAAATACCTGGGTCCTGGAACATACTGGATACACACCATCTACCAAAGATCATTAAGAAGGCTTAAAGCTCCAGAAAGATGAAAAATGGATATTCAGCTATAAAATTCGGAAAGTACAAAAAGAAGCAACAGCACTGGCCTTTGAAGAACACATCCTCGAACAGTCGTTCTTAACCTGTTTTTATATCTTCACTATTATGATACTATTTTTGAAATCCTGACCCAGAGTAGAGATTCAAAATAAGAAATTACTTTCCTTCCTTAAGTAGTTTATCTGGTCTAGAAGTAATCCCTAAAAGAAGAAGAGACCTGTTCATTAACTCTCATAACTACTCCAGAGCTCCATATCAGAATTTTAGAACAAAAATTTCAAAAGTAAAATGGAGAAGCAAAAATTATTATCCAGCTATAGTTCTCAATCTGGCTCACATCTCCAACTGTGCAGATTACTGTTAATGAAACTGTGACTCAGCACAGTCTATACTGAATGCTGCTCCAAAGGCATAGGGTAAATATTGCTGACAATATTTCTAAGTGCTTTAATGAGTAGCTCTCGAGAGATGAATAATTTCTTAACTGAGCATGATTCTCAGTTAAGGTGGAGGACATGCTTAATCTGGTAATCACTTACAGAAAATGTGGGTAATTTCTCTCGGGAAACAAACCCTGTTACTCATAAGGCACCCTACTGGGCAGCTCTCAAGACAATAGGCACTACTGCACTCCTAATTTAGGTCTGGCACACATCCACATTCTCAAGATGGCGTTCCTCCTCCACTTTTTTCCCCACAAAAATAATGAAATGATGGCTGATGGCATGATGTAAGCAGCATCATAGTGGAAGGTATAACCTGGGCTTTGGAGTTAGATCTAGGTTTGAATTCTGGTACACTCTACTACATAGCTGAGAACACTCATTTCATTACAGTGTTATTATTAGAGACAGGGTCTCACTCTGTCACCCAAGTTGTAGTGCAGGGACACGATCTCAGCTCGACCTCCCAGGCTCAAGTAATCCTCCCAACTCAGCATCCCCGAGGAGCTGGGACTACAGGCACGTGCCACCATTCCTGACTAATCTTTCCGGGTTTTTTTTTTTTTTTTTGTAGAAATGGGGTTTCACCATGTTGGCCAGGTTGGTCTCCAACTCCTGAGCTTAAGTGATCTGCCAGCCTTGGCCTCCCAAAGTGCTGGGATTAAGGTATGCGCCACCACGCCTGGCCTCATCATAGTGTTCTGATTTTGTCTGCTTCTGAAAGCTGGGGTGGGCTGTAGTAAACTTAGAAACAGAAAATACAGAACAGCCATTTTTTCCTGCTGATCATACTCCCTGCCAGTTATCTACTACCTGGCCCACTGATTGCCTTGCAGGAAGATGCCTTCCCAGCTATAATAAGCCCTTTGTTTCCCAGGACTCACTCATAGCCATAACCAATGCTATCCCTAGAAAGGGCTCTTAAAAGTCTCAGGAAAGCTGAAGTTAGACAACCCTTTTTTTCTTTTTAAGAGACAGGGTCTCACTCTGTCATCCAGGCTGGAGTGCAGTGGCACGATCACAGCTCACTACTGCCTCAACCTCTTGAGATAAAGCAATCCTCCTGCCTCAGCCTCCAGAGTATCTGAGACTACAAGCACACACCACTGTGCCCACCTAATTTTTTTTTTTTTTGTAGAGATGGGGTCTTGCTTGGTTGCCCAGATTGGTCTTAAACTCCTGGCTTCAAGCGATCCTTCTGCCTTGGCCTCCCAACCTGCTGGAATTATAGGGGTGAGCAACCATGCCTAGCCTAGACCACAACCCTTCTTCAGCTGGTCTCCCCCTGGGAGCCTTCATCTAACAGGGCCAACAATGTCCTCTCCATACACTAGGTTTATGTTTGTTACTGGGTTCCTATATTATCACCTTTCATATCCATTTATATGCAAAATTAATAAAGGATGCAATTTGTCATCAATGATGGTTCAAAATAATCATGTAGGCACTTGTAGAATGAAAACTACTAAGGTTTCTAGGACTAAGAAGAAATACTAAAGTGATACACTTAGTACCACCAAAGCCACTACATTTTTTGAGATGTAAATTTCACAAGGTATGCATAATTTAGATGACAAATTAAGGCTCAAATTTTAAGGATGAATAGCTATTTCATTGATTTTACACGGCTCACTAGGCAACAGATTCCCATTTAAAGGGGACAGATAATTGAGTTTAATGGGATGCTAACTATGAGGGGATGAGTAGGGTTAAAGGAAACCAAGTCAAGATAACTGGTCAGCAGTGTCCAGCAGATATTTCTGTAACGATGTAATGTTCTACACCTACATTGTCTAATACAGTGGCCAAAGCCACATGTAGTTATTAAGCACTTAAAACGTGGTTAATGTGACTAAGCCACTGAATTTACTAATTTGTTTAAATAGTCACATGTTGCCAATAGCTACCACATTGGACATTACAGTTCAGATCTAGCAAAGAGCCATCACAACTCCTAGGCCTGAAGAGGTGAAGTAAAGAACAATTACAGAAACCTGGGGTGAGGCAGAATTAGAACTTTATCTTACAGGAAAGGATTACACGACAGGAGCTATAGCCTTTGACAGAAGAATGCTGCCACTGCCAACCTGCAAACCTGTTGGGGAAGAAATGCAAATAAATACTAATTCACTCTTCTTTTTGCCCCCATTCCCTTCTGGTGCTTCTGACTGGTGGAGGAACTCAGCCAAAAAGAAGAGAAGAGAGCTTTTTGATGGAGTCCAAAAGGTCAGCCTCAAGGAGCACAGAACAGTGAAGGGTGAAGAGTTTATCTGGAACAAAACATAACTATATCCCACGCAAAATGAATTGAGGCATCAGTTTGGTTTATTGGGACTTATAAATTTAAATAAATATGGAACCAATAGCAAAACATTTATAAAAAGTATGTTGTCAAAGACCTACAAATGTTTCCTGTTGTTAAAGCTATCTGAGTTTTCTGTTGCAATAAACAGCACGTTTTAATCAAACTGTGACTGTGTTCATTTCAGGTTTCCTACATGAAGAATTAGGTCAATACCATGCTCCTTCAACTATATTCAACCAAGGATCTGCGTGAAACTTTTTCGAAGGTACCATCTCAAATCACAAGGCCTGGGATTGGAAATTTTTTTTACTTTACTAAAGACCACTGTAACTCAATAAATGGATAAACTTAGATTAGAAAATCAGAGGAAGACCAATAAATCCAAACATCTCTACTCTCAGGCTGCATGGCCACTGTCTTCAATTGTTTTCTGTACTGATTGTAGGTATTTTACCAACCTTTTTCACTTTCTGCACTGAATAGTGCTAAGGGGAAAAAAGGATGGGGAAGGGAAGAGTGGCAATAACTAGAAGGTAGTTCTATTTGTGGAAAACTTCGTGTACTTTAGTGGGTCCTGAACATGAGTCCAGTCCTTACTGCCCAGCACTTAAGGAAGAAAGGTCTAATTTGACTGTATGGGGATTGAAGTAGGTACCAAAGGAAAAGCAGTTCCCACCACCTCCAAGGAGCAGGAGCTGTTGCTCTTCAGGAAGAAGGATGCTAGTATGGTTGTGTAACATTAATGGCCATGGCACATACGTTGTGTCAATCTGATACTCAGAGCTCAATCCTGTGGTCAAATTGATAACAGTCACTCCAGGAAATGAGGAGGAATGAATCCAGACCCCTCCAACAAGTAGCAGCTTTCCATTGAGCACATGAGCTGTGTGGGAGTACCTTGGCGTAATGGGAGGGTGGATGTCTACTGACTCCCAGACGAATCCACAAGAGACTGGTCTCAGAAAGAACACAGAGTTCAATGGCTCCTCAGAAGCCCCGAGACCTCCAGCAATGAGGGCTCCCCCTTGCCAAGTGCTGGCACTGTGAGAATGCCGGGCTTCAGGTGCTTCTCCCTCCACTGGGATCTGGACCCAAGTCATTGTCTCTACATGTAGGAAATGCCAGTAACTAAGGACAGGTTCCACCACACTTCGACCCCCATACACAAACAAATATTCCTGATTCTGATAGGACACTTCTGTTGCTGAATGCCGCCAACAAGACAATATGGAATCATCCTTTCGGCCAGCCTTTGTTATTGTCACTTTCAGGTCCTCAGTGCTATTATCCTCACTCTTACAAAACTGAAGTTGGAGAACCCCCAAGGCTGGACATACTGGGGAGAGTCTGCCTCCCAGAACCAGAACCTGACTCTCTGAGAGTCTTGTCATGGTGTGATAAAGGCGTCCATCCCACTGAACCCCAGTACCACAACTGCGTATTTGGCTGCCTTTCCATTCAGAGTCACAGTCTCTTAAGAACAAGTGAAACTGGCTCACTCGGCAGTGCCGCCCCTCCTGCTCACCAAATCCTCCTGCACTGAGAATAACGTCCGGGCTCAAGAGGACAGAGGCGTGGCCATATCTCTTCAGGTTTGGGCCCTGGCCCTTGCTAGTGACTACACTGGCAGGGAAGACCCCTGAAGGCAAAGCAGGATTTACATGAGGAAATGCCTCTGAGGGTGGAAACACTACGGTGTGGGAGACAGTGTCTCCCCTAGAAGCTGCCAGAATGAAATAATGGGCGCACTTCAGATGCCACTCCTCAAACTCGTCAAAGGGTTCAATATTTTCCACCCGCCGGCGCTCTTCTGCAGGGAGAAAGCAGCGATAGAATTCATTCATATCCACGGCACCGCAGGCAGTCCAGCCAGCTTGAAGGAAGCGGCGCCTCTGCGCCTCCACGTCAGGAAAGCGCTCCAGGCCATGCAGAGGGGAGTTTAGCTGCCGAAAATGCTGCAGCATGAACTGACCAAAGGCGTCTTGAGGCCTCATCTGCTCATAGACCACGAAAAGGGCATTAGGAAAACGCCGGGCTGCCCAGGCGATAAGGGCCGCGGCGCTCTCCGGCTCGAGGTAGGTCAGCACTGCCTCGGCCAGGAGCAGAGTGGGTGACGCTGGGTCGAGACCTGCAGCTCCCAGAGCCTCGTCCACTCGCTGGAGCTGCCGCAGGTCCAGGCCCAGGATGCGGTAGTCCATGCTCTCAAAGCACAACGCTGACGCGGGCTTGCCCTTCTGGAAAGGCCCGGTCAACGCGCACAGCTCTGGCGTCTCTCCAATCCTCTCCGCTTTGCGCCGCGCCACGTCCGGAAAATCCACCTCCCAGACTGCAGCCCGGGCCAGGCGGCCCGCGGTTTTCAAGCGAAAATAGAGCGAGTCGAACCCGGCGCCGAGAGACAAGATCTGAGTGCGAGGCGCGGCGTGGGGCGCCCAAGTCTGCTCCAAGAAGGCGCGCACACAGTGCCTCACGGCGCGTGCGCGGACGTAATAGCCTCGGTGAATGAGCGGTGCGCGGCGCGCCGCGCCCGGAACCAGCAACGCGGCATAGGGGTCCTGCACATACCCGCGCGCAGCCAGGGAACGCTTGCTGAGGGCGCTGCTGTCGTTGGTGCTCTGTACCGCTCGTGTCCGACGCTCGCGGCTCCTGGGGCCCATGGCCAGAAGAGACCTGGAACGGCAGTCTGTCACGGTCGTGAGCCGCCCTCGGTTAGTATAGTACACACCTCACGGACCCAGATACGGAGAAAAACCACCCCTGCTCCCGGACTTCCCTTCCACCGGCACGTTTGCGTCACTTCCGGGAAGAGCGCATCTCGCCAACTGGACTTGAGGAGAGAGTAGCTGTGCTAAGTTCGCTTGCGGCTGACCTTTCTTTGATTGTCCTGGTTTCCTTTGCCCCAGAATACGGCCCGCTACTGCTGTGACTTGTGTGTTAGGGAAGGCGGGTTGTCACGTTTCTACAAGGCTTTCAACCAAAAGGGAAAACTTGCCTAAGTCCTCGTAGTTGAGAAATCTCTTAAGAGGTGAGTCTGTGGGGACTGACAGGATCTGGTAGTAGCAAAGAAGGGTGGGCACCAGGGACCTTCAGTGGGTAAGGATTAGTTAGCTTCTTTGGGTGCTAATAGTTGCTGATGTATTTAATCCTCTCAAAGTTGCAAAAGAGAACCCATTTAAACTGAAAACAAGTCACTAAGGCCAGGGTGCAAACTGAAGAAACCGACCTTTACAAATAATTTGTAGATACTTAGCAAGAAAATGTCTCCCCACAGATATAAGAATGTTGATTCCCTTGTATTCCCCGCCTTATGTTAGACTAACAGTGTAAAAACCACTCATCCTCTCTTTATCATCACACCCCTTTCCTCTTAGGGAATTCTGTGGATTTTAAAGTAGTGTTGAATATGTCCCCGGAAGGGGGAGTCACTGAGGAGAGATTATTGTTCCCTGTGATACGTTCTGAGCTTTGTTTTTAAGGAATAAATCCAGGTTGGAGTTCAAAATAATCATAAAGTTTGTAAATTGGGTGTCTGGGAGTCATCCATGGAAAACCACTTCCAGAGACATTTGTTCACTGGGATTTGGTGACTGGCTGAAACAGAAAAGGAAATCAGGTAACTTTATGATTAACTACAGGTGGTTCTGGATAATGGTTAAGAGCATGAGTTTTGGAGTCCAGCAGATTTGGATACTGGCGTCAAGAAGAAGTTTGATATTTGCCGATGTTTTCTTGTGGAAAAAAAAATAAGAAAAAGGTCTGGATCAGGATAAAGATTTGGTAATTGAAAAATGGCATTTAGATTTGGTGTTTAAGAGCTCAGTAATGACCTTAGGGAGAGGAGTTTCTGTGGAGAAATGAGGGCAGAATCCATGTTTCAGTGAATAGGAGGTAAGTTAATGGAGGAATCCAGTCTAAATTATTATACTTTGGAAGAGCTTAACTCAGAAGGGAAAAAGAGTCAGGGCAGTGGCTAAAGAAGAATGTGGGATAAAAAGAATCTTTTGTTTTGTTTTCAAGTGGAAGCAAATACTGCACTTGCATGTTGGTCCTGTGAGGAAAATCAGCCAGTGGAGAGGGAGAGGTTTAAGGAACAGAAAAATGAGAAGATAATTCACTGGTAGAGTAACTTGGAATAGATAGAAATGGGATCCGGGGCACATATTAGTTGTGGGGATAGGAGAATGAATCCTTTGTCTGTGACTCCTGAAAGGGTTAAAAAAAAAAAGAAAAAGAAAGATTATGGATAATCAAGCTTAGGTGTGAGGTAGGGCAGAGAGAAAAAGAAGGAATTTACACCTATGGCCTCTGTTTTCTCTGTAAATTTGGTGGCAGAGTTGTCAGTTTGGTGTAAGGCCATTAGATCTGATGGAACATTTGAGGAGTTTGAGAATTGCTTCTGAAGGGATCAGAAGGAGGGCTCACCTATGCCTACTGGGTCATTGGATCCTTATCTCTAAAATGAGATTAAGTACTGCTTTGGGAGGTATTTCAGGGTTGATTGAGGGCCAAATAGAAAAAAGAAAGAGTTGAAAGACTGAAAAATACATAGCACTACAGAAACAAATATGTTTAATGACAAGTTCCTAAAATGTAGATGTGATATCAAAAATATTGCTTTTTTTGCAAAGACCAGATTAAGAAAAGTAATTCAAGAAGAAAGAGAATGGAGTGTAGGCCAGGTGTGTTGGCTCACACCTGTAATCCCAGCACTTTGGGAGGCCAAGGCGGGCAGATTACGAGGTCAGGAGATCAAGACCATCCTGGCCAACATGGTGAAACCCCGTCTTTACTTGGGAGACTAAGGCAGGGGAATCGCTTGAACCAGGAGGTGGAGGTTGCGGGAAGTGGAGATCGCACCATTGCACTCCAGCCTGGCAACAGGACAAGACTTCATCTAAAAAAAAAAGGAAAGCGAATGGAGTAAAATTTGTGATTTGGATGCCTTATGATTGTGTGGAGGGGTGTTTAAATCTCAATTTATTATATAATATGGGGATAATAATACCTCATGTGTTGTTTTAAGGATTTAAACAAAATAACTAAGACATCACAGTGCCTGGCTCATAGTAAGTGCATAATAAACAGTAACAAATATTTTTATTATCAGTTCCCTTTGGAGGAGTAGTTGGGAGCATGAAGAAAGCTCCCTGGGAGACAATATACTTGCTTCTGGCCCTGTGCTAATATTGATGAAATATTACTAATGTGGATCTTATCCCAGTGTTTGTTGCCTTCTGGCCCAGACCAAAACTAGTCCAGAAACATTAGATTTGGCACGGCATGCTATTGTTGGTAGCAGTGTTTTAGGCATGGAACAACAAATTTTTTTAATGTGTAAAGATTGTGATTACTTAGTTGCTTTTTAATTTCCATAGGTTAACATTGTAGCCAGTAGGTCAGTAAATTTACTCACAGCTAGTTAAAGGTCAGTCTGGAGGATGGTTTGAATGGGGCACAAATTAAGGTCAGGATCCTGGAGTAAAATTGAAAATCTGGCCAGGCGCAGTGGCTCACTCCTGTAATCCTAGCTCAAGCGAGTGGATCACTTGACCCCAGGAGTTTGAGACCAGCCTGGGCGACATGGTGAGAACCCGTCTCTACAAAAAAAATTTTTATATAAAATTAGCCAGGCGTTGTGGTGCATGCCTGTGGTCCCTGCTACTTGAGAGGCTGAAGTGGGAGGATACCTTAAGTCTGGCAGCTTGAGATGGCAGCTCCCAGAGCTCCTACTGCAGCTCCTACTTTGATTTTCAAAGTAGCCACCTTGACTTTCTGGGTTCTCGCATATTAATGATGATGACGTTTAAGAATAACAGTTTCCTTGAGTTCATGGAACACACTTAAGTTAATCACTTAAGTTAGTTTTAGAGGGGCTTTGCCTTTTAAAGAAAAAAAAATTAGCAAAATCCTGTTTCTTTGCTTTTATGTTAACATCTGAAAATATTAACATTTGTTAGAATAGGTGAAGCTGAACCCAGAGCTACACATACAGCTAATCTTATCAAAATGTGTGGAAGTAAGGCAATCTGAAGGAAATTCAGCACCATACAATTTACTGACTGAAATACATCATATTATTCATACCAAGAATGAGAGTGGAGAAGGACCATTTTCTTTCCTGCTAAAATGATGGAGGCAGAAGAGCAACAGCCACGGAAGACAGACTTTTATTCTGAATTGCCAAAAGTGGTGAGAATTCAACTGCAGAAATCTTGAGTGATTGCTAATTGTAATTACTTTTATATTGCTTCTTTTCATGAAAGTAAATTTTGGCTGGGCACAGTGGCTCACACCTGAAATCCCAGCAATTTGGGAGGCCAAGGTGGGTGGATCACCTTGGGTCAGGAGTTTGAGACCAGCCTGGCCAACATGGCAAAACCCCATCTCTACTAAAAATACAGAAGTTAGCTGGGCATGGTGGCATGCCTGTAGTCCCAGCTACTCAGTTGGTTGAGGCAGGATAATCACTTGAACCTTGGAGGTGGAGGTTGCAATGAGCTGAGATTGCACAAGTGCACTCCAGCCTGGGCAACAGAGCGAGACTCCCATCCCCCCCCAAAAAAAAGAAAAGTAAATTTTGTAGGCAAAATTTGTAAACTTTGTTATATAGCTAAATCTGGTAAGCAGTTTGCCTAGTGCAAACTACAAACATCAAATAGCTGGTATGATGCTATGAATCTATCAGATATTTGGTAAGTTTTCTGGTTGTATCTCTTGTCTTAGGAACTTCATGCCCACTTGAATGGATCCATTAGTTCTAATACCATGAAGAAATTAATAGCCCAGAAGCCAGATCTTAATATCCATGATCAGATGACTGTGATTGACAAGGGAAAGAAAAGAACTTTAGAAGAGTAAGTGTGGGGAGGTTGTGGACGTACTTCTTTTTCTCTATCAGTACTTTGAGATTGTAAGTAGTAATGTAAGAATTCAGATTTTAGTAGTTAACAGAAATAGGGCTGGCATCTGGCATGGAACATATCTCTTAACATACAACATTTTTTTTCCAGCTGTTAGACCATTGACAGTATTTTTAGTGATTTCTGTTGTTTTTGAAGTTATAATATATTAGGATATTCTTTGTTTTCTTTTCCCTTTTTTTTTTTGAGACAGAATCTCACTTTGTTGCCTAGACTGGAGTGCAGTGGCATGACCACAGCTCGCTACTGCCTCAACCTCTGGGGCTCAAGCAGTCCTCCCACCTTAGCATACTGAGGAGCTGGGACCGCAGATACATGCCACCATGACTGGCTAATGTTTTTCGAATATTTTTAGAGTTGGGGTTTCCCTGTGTTGCCCAGGCTGGCCTCAAACTCTTGGGCTCAGGCTAGCCACTTGCCTTTGCCTTTGCCTTTCAAAGTTCTGAGATTACAGGCATGAGCCATCACACCCAGCCTGGGTTAGTCTTTAGAT
Source organism: Cacajao melanocephalus (assembly GCA_963573385.1). Classification (NCBI taxonomy): domain Eukaryota; kingdom Metazoa; phylum Chordata; class Mammalia; order Primates; family Pitheciidae; genus Cacajao; species Cacajao melanocephalus. The sequence continues at coordinate 30,632 of CAUYLG010022209.1, forward strand.
TTGAAAATATAGGCATATTGAATCTCCCCGTGTCAGGGGTGGATTGGAGAAGGGAAACTATTGTTTCCCACTGAAAAATATCAGTAATGTTTTATTTTCAGTCATTTGATTATCTTTCCAGATCAATGTAGTTTTTGAAACATTAATTTTGTAGTTCTTTGTAAATATAAATATATATTTACTCTTAGCCTAAAATTCAATTCATTCAGTTAGTGAGTTTCTTTGAATGACAAGGTTTTGATGACTAGAATATGTTAAAACTTTTCTTCACATTGCAGATGTTTCCAGATGTTTCAAACTATTCATCAGCTTACTAGTAGCCCTGAAGATATTCTAATGGTAAGACATGAAAGAATTTTTAGAATGATTTAAAAATTATGGAGTAATTTCCTTCCATTATTGCACATGACTTTTCATTTTTGCTCTCATTAAGAATGATGAAAAATGTTTTCTCTTTTATGGCAACTCTTTGAAAAACTGACATAAGACATTTGCCTAAGAGCTAGTACAGAAAAACCGTGTTTCTTATAAAAGATATGAGGAAAGAACCAGGAGGAGCATCTTTTATAGGATAGAGAATTATATGGGAGAGAAAATTTGGTCCTGTTTTTTATATGTAACATATATATATATATATATATATATATATATATATGAAATATTTGACCACAGATAGGGATATCCTTGATAAGGCATTGTCTGTATTACATAAGAGACTTTACTGCATGGGTAGACATTATAGAGAATGAAGAAGTTCAAGAAGGGCTTAGAGATTAAGTGATTAATCCCTAGGGAAATTCTGCCTTCCCTATGAGGTTACAAAGGATACCACTATGTTCTCTTATCTGAAGCTCCGTGAAACTAGAGTCTGACATGGGAGATGGATGGACTTCTGTATCATTGATTTGACTAGGATGGCATTTTCAAATGTCCTCTTTGTAAATGGAGAGAAGCAAAATTGTGTCAGTGTTCTCAACCAGTAGAAAAAAAAAATGCAAAGAAATTATAACTTGTGTTTCTGGAGAGGTAACTTTTGACTGATCAAGAAAAAGTTTTCCTCTTTGGTCAAGACTGATCTTTCTGATAAGCAGTAAGTAAATTAATCACCTTTTAGAGGAGAGTTAATTCTAATAGTTTCTTTTTTTTTTTTTTTTTAAATTAACATAACTTTTTTTAATTTTTTTTTATTTTTTATTTTTTGAAAGAAAGAAAAAGAGAGGAAAGAAAGTGAGAGTGAAAGAAAGAAAGAAAAAGAATGTATGAGAGAAAGAAAGAGGAAGAAAAAGAGGGAGAGAGACTCTAATAGTTTCATTCAGCAAAAGTTGATTGACTGAGCGCCCACGATGTTCCAGGCACTGT
>CAUYLG010022210.1:0-61081 GCA_963573385.1 Cacajao melanocephalus
CAATGATTGGCATAAAAGAGGTTTTTAATCCCCATTTTTAGACTGCATTCTAGCCTGGGCAGTAGAACAAGAATCCCGTTCTCTCTCCCTCTTTCTCTTCTTCTTTCTTTCTCTCTTACATTCTTTTTTTTTCTTTCTTTCTTTCACTCTTTCTTTCTTTTCTCTCTTTTTATTTCTTTCTAAAAAATAAATAAAAAAAAAAAGAAAGAAAAGTTAATGCTTTTGGTCAGGTACTTCTTCTTCTAGCACTGAACCTAAGCAGTCAAATGTTTACTGGGTTTTATTTACAAAGATATTCCATCTAGTCTTTTCTCCTGAAAAGAAAACAAATTTGAAAATCTAAGACAACAAAAAAAAATTGAAGATTTTTAAATAAATGGGTATATATATTCAAAGTGCAAATATTTAAATAAAGAGGTGTATTTATTTGAATAGTTTTGTACCACACTGAAGCAATTTTGAAAAATAATTGTTGTTAGTGAAACAATTCTCCCTAGATTTCTTAATATTTTTGCATGATCCAGGCTTTCTGAGCAAAAAGTATTGACAAGCTCTACTAAAAATAGAGAAGTACTTTTCTTCTCTTCCTCAAAACTGATGCAGAGAAGGTGAGCCCCAGAATGAGGATTAGCCTGGAAGGATTCTTGGCTTTGTCTAGGAAAAAATTCAAGGGCAAGATGGTGGTGAAAGAAAGCAACTTTATTGAAGTGATAGTGTACAGAAGAGGTACGGCTTCTTGCAGAGCAGGGCTCACCTGTAGGTGGTGCACCCACAGGAGCAGCATAAGGGCTGCTGAGCAGCTGTATTTATACTCATTTTTAAGTACATGCAAATAATAACATTCTGTAAAAGTGCTGGGGAGTTTCCAGAAACATATAAGATAACTTTTGGGTTATTGACATAGAATATTGCCGTGACATTTCTAAACTGTAATGGTGCTGGTAGGAGTGTCTTTACGTTAATAAGCAGTGAGTGCAACTAAAGAATGCTTTCCTTGCCTCTACTTGTTTCATCCAACTTCTTCAATGCACCGTATTTTGACCAGATCCTGCTCCAAGCAGTGGAATGGCAACAGGGGTCATGACTGGTGCTCAGAAAACAAGTACTGATGATGATCTCCTACCTCAAACCCATTTACTAAAATTTTAGGCTCGTGGAAGCTTTGTTTTCTCAGATGAAAGGAGAAGCAAGTATATCATTCACCTTAGATAAACTCTAAGTCTCATAATTTTGTGGTTCTTGTGCAGATGAAAATCTGGCCCATCACATAATTCTGTGAAGAACTGGGATATGGAGGAGTGACATAAGATGCTAGCCTGGGTGCTGTTTTGAATAATAAAAGGTGTGTTTTCTGATCCAGAGGTGTTGCTATTTATATATATCCTGTGCCAGGTAAGCATGGTGAAAGCTCAGACCCATTATATTTTCTGATTTATCAGTTAGTATACGTACATCTCTATAATCATAGCCTATTTATCTATGTGGATAGGCTATGATTCTCTTTCTCTCTCCATATATATGTGTATATATATATATATATATATATATATATGTATATATATATATGGAGATATATATATAGATACACACACATATATATATGTAGAGAATAATGTATGTACAAAATAAAAGAATCATAGCAGTGATAATAATTAGGAGATGATGGACCTACAGAAACTTACATTTTTATATTTTTGAGAGTGTTCTACATTTTCTTTGACAAACACAAGTTCAATTTGTATTTAAAAATTTAAGAAAAGCATTCATGCCGTTTAGTAAAGTATTATGCTGTAAAAAAATAAATATCAAGAGTGGCAGGTCTAAAACCATTGCTTTGGTAAGTAATATCAAAAGTAATTATCATCAATATTAGATACATGAATTGTTTTTATTATCAATTATTATAGCACATTGTAATCACCTGGGAGACATATCAAAAGGTAAAATAAAATAATTCCCTGGTGTAAGACCCAAATGTCATAGACATTAAAAATATTTTCTGGCTAATCTATACATCCATGGTTAAGAACAACATACCTAGAAATATGATTTTGCTATTCATTGCATATGGAGATCACTACAAATCACAACTTAGTTGGAGATCTCCAGGATGTAACACAAAACTTGACTCAGAAAATTATTAATATAAAATTCTCAGCCTCAAAATAAAGGTGATTTATTTCAAGTAATTATACCATAAAGAGTTGGGGTAACTACCCTTTGTAGAAAACAAGTATACAACTAGAAAATAATCAAAAACAATTACTTTAGAATACTGGAAAATAATCAAATGAAAGTAATACCTTGAGAAGTGTCTAGGAATAAAAATTGTCCCTTCTGCCGATAACAACAATTTTGCTACGATGTATTGTTGAAAATGTGTAGTTTTCAAACAAATATTGGTAGGCAAAAAGAAAACAAAAAACAAAAAACAAAGTTTTACTTATGCTTTGAGATGAAAAGCCTGTAAAGTAAGCTAATGTCAAGCGGGTCTAGGTATTTGGTTTAACAAATAAAGACTACAGAGCAACTATTATAAATATGTGTAAACAATGAAAGAAAAGTGGATTAAGAGTGAGTAAAGGAAAAGAGAAAATCAATACAAAAAAGATACAAACTATAAAGAAAATAACTGAATGGCAATTTTTTATCTAAAAAGTAATTTTGCATAAATTAAAAGCTTGCCAGAATGGTTCAGTTAGTAGATTTGAAAGGGCAGGCACAAAAAAAAGAAAAAGAAAAAAAACCGATAAACTTCAAAGGAGTTTAATAATTTCATTTCAAATAACACAGAGAAAAAATATTTGATTATAACAACAGAGTCTCAGACATTTGCTGGAAAATAACAAATATTTCAAACAAATGTATCATGAGAGTCCTAGGAGTAGAAGAAAATGAAGCCTAAATATATTTGGAGAAATGATTACAAAAAATGTCACAAATTCTTTGAAAAATATTATCTTACTGATTGAAGGAGCTCAATAAACATTAATAGGTTAATCACTTAGAAAAACCACATTTACATATATCTTTATATACATTGTGAAAGCCAAAAATAAAAGGAAACCTTGAAACATCAAAGGTAAATGCTAAATCCTATGTATGACGAAAATAGGATTCATAGTTAATTTATTGTTTAAAACAATGAAAGTCAGAAGGACTAAAATGGATGTATTTGAATGGCTGAGAGATGTGAAGAGGTCATCTCTCAATCAAGAATTCTGTATCCAGTGATAATATTTTTCACATATGAAGATACTATATTTCCATATTTAAAAAAATAAAATTTGTTTGTAGTTAAACTTTATTACAGGAAATGCCAAAGGAAATTCTTTACTTTGAATTACAACAAAACTGTCATAATTCAGATGGACAGGAAGGAAACAAATGCACCAGAAACAGTAATTATGTGGTTAAATGTAAAATAAAAATGTATGTGATTGTTAAAAGTGAAATTGTAACACAAAATTTGACGTTTATAAGTCATATAGATATATTCTGTGATAAACATAAACACAAGAATGGAGGACAGAAATATATATGTGCAAAGTCATTGCATATTATAAAAATTAAGTCACTATTATCATAGATTTTTATGAGTTAAAGATATGTATGGCATTCCTTTAAAGAGCCACTATATACAGACATAAAATTTAATACATGACCTAACAGGATAGAAAAATGATGTGTTTTAATAAACGAAGGTGTCAAAGGAGAAACTAAAAAACAGAAAGAATGAATAAACAAATAGCAAAATGGCAGACCTAAATTCAACTACATAAACAACTACATTGAAATTGTACATTAAACACTTTCATAAAAGGCAGAGACTGTCAGTGTGGATAAAAATGCAAGAACTGAAAATATTCTGTCTATAAAATATACACTTTAAATTTAAAAATAAAAAGACATATAAAGAGTGAGAAAATGTAATATAATGGTTGTAATAATAAACTAATTAGACTAAAATATATAGTTCTATTTTAGATAAAAATATATTTTATAATAATCTAAAGATCAATATGCTAAGAAGGTATAGCAATTATAAATGATTATACATTAATAAAAACAATTTCAAAATAAAAATTTAAAAATTAACATAATTTATGGAATAGACAAATTATCAAATATATTTGGATATTTTTATACTTCTCAGTAATTGAAACAATTAGAAAGAATATCAACATGGTTAAATAAGGCCAGAGGAACACTATATAGAAAATTAATCTAATTGATATTAATCGAGAATTCCACTCAATAACTATAGGATTCACATTCCTTTCAGCCACTCATGATCCACGTTTTGGTCTATAAAATAAGACTCAAGAAATTTAAGAAAATTGAGATAATTTATATCATTTTATCCCACTTAATATATTTAAATTAGAAATTATATATCCAGAATAGAGAGAAGAAAAAAAAATCTATATCCAGAGTAGAGAGGAGAAAAATATGAGGATGATAAACAACAGATTTCTAAATATTCAATGATTTCAAAAAGAAATCTAAGAAATTTAAAGAAATATATATTATATATAGTACAGAAATATATATATAAAAAATGTTTACTTGCTAAGATCAGCGAAATGGAATTTTAAATAGACTGATAAAGAACAAAAAAGAAAGCAAAAATTAGCAATATTTATGTAATTGAGTTAAAATGAAAACGCAATATAATGAAAATAAGTAGGACACAGATAAAATGGTGATTTAAAGCAAATTTACAACTTCATGGTCAATAATGGAAAAGTCTATAATCAATGATGTTGACTTTTACCTTAAGAATCCAGGAAAAGAAAAATAAAACAAAAATGTATCTAATGAAGAAAATAATTCAGATCAGAGCAGAATTTAATTAAATAGAAAAACAAAAGAGAAGTATTAATTGAACAAAAATTATGTATTTGCTAAGACCAGTGAATTAGAATTTTAGATAGACTGTTAAAGAATAAAAAGGAAAGCAAAATTTAACAATATCAGAAAGGAGATAAGAATACTGCTACACATCTAATAGATATTAAATGTAATTTAGGATTGTATTGAACAATTTTTGTTAACACATTTGTCTACTTAGAATGTGTGAATAAATTGTTAAAAAACAATTTGCCAAACCTGAAACAAGAAGAATTAGAAGTTTTGAATAAAACAATATCAACCAAAGAAATTAAATTAATAAATAAAAAAATTTTTCCACAAAGAAATATTTAAGCCCCAATGTTCTAACTGATGAATTCTACTACATATATAGAAAAGAACCAATGCCCATTCTACACAAACATTTTCAGAAACTTGAGAAAAGAACACTTTATTTTATGAGGTCAACATTATATTGATGTCATAGCTGAAGTCATAACAAGGAAAGACAATTATAGAGCAATATTGCTCCTCAATAATATAGGAATTAAAATTCTGAAAATGAATTGCCAAAGTGATTTCACTAATAAAGATATAACAATCCATGTCCAAGAGATGTTTGTCTCATGAATACAAAATTACAATACAAAATTCAATTAACATACTATATACCATGTTAGTGGAATAAAAGGGAGGCAGCATATATATAATAATCTCTGTAGATTGAATGAAAGAATATCACAAATTGACATGCCTATTCATGATTAATACTCTCAACAAATAAGGGCTATTAGGTAAATCCTTTAAATTGATGAAATATATTCAGGAAAAAAACATAAAGCTAGCATTGTACTAAATGGTGAAAGAATGAATACATTATATTTAAGAGGCAATGATATTTGCTCTGACAGTTTTTACTTAATATTGCATTGGAACTTTTAGCCAATTCAAGAAGGTAAGAAAAAAATAAAAGACATATAGATTCAAAATGTAGTAAAAGTTTTCTTTTTAGAAACAATATATTTATATAGAAATTCCTTAAAAAATCTTACAAAGACCATTTATAATAGAATCAAAAGTAAATGAATTTAAATATTAAACAAAAATATAAATCTGTAGATATGTGATCATTTTATTTTTTTTTCTGTGCAAAACCTGTACTCATGATCATCAACTGGCAGCATCATACAAATTCACAAGAGGGATAACCAAGATATCACCATTTTTAGTGTATTAGTTTTCTAGGACTTCCATAAAAATATACCATAGGTTGGGGAGATTACATTACTTAGATATCAAAGCCAGACAAAGACACCATACGAAAATAATACTATAGGCTACAATCCCTGATGAAAATAGATGCATAACCCTTAACAAAAATGCTAGCAAACTGAATTCAACAGTGCATTGAAAGGATCATACACTGTGATTAAGTGGAATTTATTCCTGTGATGAAAGAGTGGTTCAACACATCAATGGAATTAATATGGTACATGACATTAACAATGAAGTATATAATCACATGATTATCTTAACAGACATAGAAAAAGCATTTGACAAAATTCAATATCTTTTCATTATATTAAAAAAAAGACTTTCAACAAATTAGGTATAGAAGGAAGTTACCTTAATATAATAAAGGTCATGTATAACATCACACTCAGTGGTGAAAACGTTTTCACTGAGGTAAGGATACTCAGCCTGGCCACTTCTATTAATTATAGTAATTGAATTTGTTCCCAGAGCAATTTCCTAGAGAGGTAACGATGTATTATACCCTGCAGAATAAACATGAGCAAATATGAAAACCTAGCAGTTGAAACCACTTGTGATGAATCACAGAAAATAAAAATAGAATGATGAGCTGAAAAAGTAAACTGAATCTAAGCAACATATAGGAAATACTAAGTAATCTACACAGAGGGAAGGAAAGAAAGGTAAAAATAGAAAAAAAAAAAATATATATATATATATATGAGGGCAAAAATGCCTGGAAATTTTCTAAATTTGATAAAAATGACACATACAGATAAAAGGCACTCAATGTGTACATTTATTCCAGCAGGATAAAAACAACATAAAAACATGCCAAGATACATCATGATTGCATTGCTGAAAGACAATAATAAAAATAAAGTTTGTAACTTAAAGGGTAAGAAAGTACACTAATTTTTTAACTGCCAGAATTATTTTCAAATTGGTTGTAACATTTAATACTCCCGTCGACAATGTATGAGTGTTCTGCTTCGTACATCTAAACTCCAATATTTGGTGTTTTGAGTCTTTTTTTTGTTTGTTTCGTTTTTACTATTCACCTATGATCTAATGCTATCTTGTTTTAATTTTAACTTATATTTTACTGATGTTATTTCCTTTTTCATGTGTTTTGTGGCCATATGTATAACTTGTCGATGATGTGTCTCTTTAAATCATCTGCCCTTTACAAAATATATATTTTCCATTCTCAATACACAATTGTAGGTATTTGTTACATATCATGGATAAGTTCTCTAGTAGATATACATTTCTCAAATACCTCAGAAGGCAAAGTTTATTTAGACATGTCCTCATTTCAAATCAGCTAAGTCCAACAGGTATCAATACTACCACTGTGTGCGTGTTTGCGCGTGCAGTCTCTTCCTGTTTTGTAACTTCTTTGCAGTACACCTTTTATTTAGGGATAATAAATTGTAATAACCCTCTCTCTTATTGCCTTCACTCTGTTTCTTATCTATCACTTTCACTTTGCCCAGATTATCTGTTTATAACACCTGTGATAATAACACACTTCCCTGCTTCGTGTATATCTCAGGATCACCATCACTTTCAAGATCAAGCCTAAACTTCACAGCTTGAGCTACAAAGACATACATATACTACAGTTTCTTCATTCAGATTTTATTTTATTTTTTTTTGCAAAATCTTGAAATGCAAGTTATAAATTGAATGGTCCCTGGATAGTGCTGTTCTGCACAGACCTTGGAACAATACTCTGTTTCTCATTTGGCAATCTAATACAAAATTAAAATTAATTACTTAACTAAAATTAAGTAATTAATTTAATTATAAAATTAAATTAATTACTTAATTAAAATTAAGTTATCCAATTTGGGAAGATGTTCTTACTTTATGGGTTCTTTGAAAAACTAGCTATAACTTGCATAGGTCACTTTCCTATTGATTAGCTGTTTTTCCTATTCACAGGCTGTCAGCTTTGTGGGAGCCAATATGTGCTTTCATTCCTTACATTATTTGTAGTAGTAGCTCAATAAATAGTGAAGATCAAGAATGTAGAATCCCTCAATTTCTTTAATATATTCACCAACAAATTCATACTTAAAATCTTAATTTTGAACTTACCAGTTCAGCCATAAAAATGACATTTTGTTCTGCTTACACACCCCAATTCAAAACATATTTTCACTCACTATGTTATTGAAAACCATATTTCCTCTCAATGTATTTTCAACTGCATTGTAAAATATGTACTATAGCTTGGATTACATTTGATTAAATTATATGGCAGCTGTAACTCTTTTACAGTTCATTTATACTCCTATCAATGATGAGCCTATTATTATTTGGTGCCTCATATTGGCTAGCCCAATTGTACCTAACTTATCCTCCATATGCAAAGGTAGACCTTTTTTGTTTGTAAAACTACTTTGTTTCAAATATGTTAAAATTGTGTTTTATTTTATTAGATTTTTCCTTTTGTCAGGTTTTACTCATTAAGTTTACATGTCCTTTAAAGAAATGGAGAACAGTTTTTAAAATACATTACAAAATTATTTAAATAGCATCATTTCTTATGATGACATTTATTAGCACTAAATTATTATTGTAACTGGCCAATTATTAACATTGTTAATAAAAATAAATAAATAATGTATCATGAGGATATATCAAAATGGCAATATTGACAACTGGTATCAGCTCAAAATGATGTCAAATTCTGGACTTTGATTTGACTTACTATATAATTATAGTAGATATCAATTATTCTCTCCTAAAAGCACAATTTATTTAGCATCCTCTATTAAATTATGTGTTTCATTGGTTTTAACTTTCATTTACTTAGGAAAAAAACCAGTTTTAGTTAGTTTTTCCTTTCTTTTCTATTCCTTTCTTTTTTTTTTTTTTTTTTTTTTTTTTTACAGACAGGTACTCACACTGTCATGGAGAATGGAAAGCAGTGGCACAGTCTCGGCTCACTGCAACCTGGAACTCCTGGGTTCAAGTGAACCTTCCACCTCAGCCTCCAGATTAACTAGAACTATAGGTACACGTTACTTTGCCCATCTTATTTTTATATTTTCTTTAGAGATGGGGGTCTCGCTTTGTTGCCCAGGCTGGTCCCAAACTTCTGGGCTCAAGTGACTTCTCCATCTCTGCCTCTCAAATTGCTGGAAGTACAGGTGAGAGACACTAAACCCAACCTTTATTTAACTTTTTGAGAAAAAAACGTAAAATACAATGCCTGTTGTGGATAACTTATTTTTACATTATTGAATTTGTCACCCATATTTTAAGATTTAATATTATATTAAATTGATTTTGATGCCCTGATTTGCATGGTTGTTTTTATCATGCATGGTAAATGTACAAGGTACATTTTTTTCTAATGATGAACTATGAAACAATCTATAACATATAATGTGTTAACATTTGTCATGCTTAGAAAGATATGCATATTACATGGTTTATAGCAGCATTAAGTCAAGAATACAACCAATGTCATGTTATTGAACTAATAAAAAACAATGAACATATAGTATTAAAAATAGAAAGGACTACACTATATTGAATACTCAAGATGTATGACACGGTAAGGAACTGACAGTTGCTCTGAATCCTCATCAATCTATTTACTTTGACGTTTTAGCATTACAGAATTCTTCAAAAACGTTCTATTTAAGGTTATGCAGACATTCAATACATTTTCCATCAAATGGGGAAAATTTAGTTCCAAAGATATTTCTAGGAAAATTCCTTGTTAAAATATGTTGATTCACTAACTGAAATTTATCCATACAAATATAACATTATTATTACAATATAGTAAAATAGAAAAATGAAATATTTCACACCATTTTTGTCATCAGATCAGTTATTAGTAAGCTGAATACATGTACTAGTTTGGATAGGTGGATTTCTTAGACATTGAAAAGATACTATTTGCATTAAATTAAAGAGATGTTTGATTTGGGTACATAAATACCTTAGATTTCACTCTTCGCTTATTAGGTCACTTTTCATTCACTTCTTAGCGACCTAATAAGCGAAGAGTGAAATCAGTTGTGTATAAAGTGGAGAGTAAAAGACTAAAATATGCCTGTAATATGTTTTTATACTTGTAATTTATTGTAAATTATCCAGCATTAATTAGATAGCCACTGTCTACCAAACACTCAGTGATGATGGTGAGATGTGTCAGCAGCTTTCAACTTTGATTTTTGCTCTTATTATTTTTTTGGTTTCGTTTTGTTTTTCTTCCCTTTGACAAATCAGTTGGTGGCTCAGTTGGTGCCATCAACTTATATATCTAGATTTCTGAGGACACTGCTTTTCAAAGTGTGCTCTAAAGATCCCTGGTTCTAAAATTATACTGTCAGAAATCTGCTTTCACCTATTTGAATACATACTTCTTGTTACATCTGAACTGGGATTGGGATTTTCTGGGAACCCAATAGAGAGAGATGGAACATAGTTCTAATCCTGGCAGTCGATAAAGTAGAAAGCAGATATCCCTTGGTAATAAACAATACACAAATGGACTCATTGCTATATTGATGGAACAAATTTCTGCTCCTTGAACACCAGAAGCTGTATCTGAGCATCAGGCATAAATTGGGTTATGAATATTGAAAAACTAAAAAGCAGCAAGCCTAAGGTCATCCAGCAGGCACTTAAAGGAATATTAAGGAAAACAGCAGAGAACTTGTTGCTAGTGGAACAAACTTTGGAAGAGACAAGTAGCAATCTGTATAATGAAATGAGGGAGAAGGGACAGAAGTGGAGGAGGAAGTGAACTGTTTATTATAACCTTAGGAAAAATATATATGGAACAAGGAACATACATTTAAAATGTAATAAATCTATATGTATTTGAACCAATAGATGTTACTGTTAAGACCATGTTCATATTCTGTAAAATCAAATAGAATAAATATTATAAAATATACACAAATAAAAATAGTGAAGAAAAGGATGAGAGAATTGAAGAGCAGTACAGAAAAACCTAAAATGCAAATGAACATCTAGAAGTATAAAAATATCTTGTTGAAAGCAAATAATTTTATAAGACATATTAAAATGATAGAAGTAATTTTATTTAACAAAAGAGCTTTAGTTAGCAGATTTTAAAAAGTTATTCTATTTTAGTAGGGCTGAGCAGAAATACTGGTAAAAGAAATCTTGAACTCCAAAAAGAAGCAAAAAATCATAAAAAGATTCAGAAAGAAGAAACAATAACACGAAAAGAAAAATAATTCATTGGCCATTATAACTCATTGCTAACAAATGATTTGAAATGTTCCACATCAGAAGACAGTAAAATAAAATCTTTTGAATACTGAAATAGAAACAAAAAAGTTGACAACCAGAAATTTTCATGAGTTTACTGATTTACATAATTTTAGAGCCTATACTCACCATCTGCCCCATATGCAGAATAACACTGGCATTAATACATTATGTAGTAGAGATTGGATTTACAGATTGCACACACAACAATTTCTGTCTCAACCTTTTCTTTTTAAACTTCCCTTTTCTAGTGATCCTCTCTTTTTTAAAATTCCTACTCTCATTTTAGAAAGTTTGACAGTCATCATCTTCATCTATTGAACTAAGTTTCATAGTTGCTAATACTTCAAGTGTTCATTTTTGCTAAAGGGATGACTGACATTTGGAAATGTACAGAGAAATAACTTTAAAAGTTTGAGTTATAGCTTTTTGTCTATTTCAGAAGTAGAGACATCTGAATGGTCAAGTACAACTGATAATAACTTATTGATGTGTTTGGATGTGGATACATGGAGGATAAAATACACAAGAAAAACATTTCAAGATACTTTCATGAAAATGCCTTACTAATGGAAAGGCAATTAATATATTTAAATTTATTTATGAAACATAAAATACTGATATATTATGTAAAATATGACATTTTATAAACTACATGCCGTGTAATACACTCACATTTTATCTTGCAAAACGAATGACATGGTTCACTTCATCACTTATTTTCTTCTACTACTTTAGAAACAACTATTTTTTATATGTGTAAAACTAAATAATACATTGTGGGAGACAAGGAAAAAAATAACAAGACTTTTTTTATTAGTTTATTGCTTTATATTATGCAAACCAATATATTTCATTTTAACAACACATTACATTTATTTAAATTCTAAGCCTTCTTTATATTTGAGCCAATGTTAGTAATTTTTTTAACTATTGTTGTCTATTTATATATTTATATCTACATATCTACATCTATTTTTATATCTACATTATAGACTATAGAAGTATATTTCTAATGATAAGTTTAACCATAGCAAATTTTTTAAAGAGGCTGGGTCTTAATCTGTCTACCATGCCATAGTCCAGTCAGGCTATAGTCCAGTGACACAATCATAGGACACTGAAATCTTAAACTCTTGGGCTCAAGTGAGCCTCCCACCTCAGCCTCTCAAGTACCTAAGACTGCAGGTGCATTTTATCAAGCTCAGCTAATTTTTTTTATTTTTATTTTTTTGTAGAGATAAGGTATGTTGACCAGGCTGGTTTCAAACTCCTGGGCTCAAGTGATTTTTCTTCTTTGACTTCTCAAAGTACAGAGGTCATAGGCATGACTCTCCACACCTGGCCTTTTTTTCATGCTTAATAGAAGAAATAAGTTTCCTAATTATAAAAAGAGGTTATTAACAGATAATTTCTATCTTGTTAAGTAATCATTTTTACATGGATTTCGTATTGTCAAATAAAAAGCACATGCTTGATTTAATAATAAAAGTACCTTGAAAGAGATATTGAAAAATAATCCATAAGTTCTAAACAAATTTTACAAAAGGAATCCTTTTAGTACTCACACTGTCATACAACACACAGATACAGTCATGTAATCTGCTTAGCTTTTTTGTCATATTGATACAATTTAGGAAAACATTATAACTTATGTCATGTATTTTGTTTGGATAAATTGAATAATGTCAACAACTCAAATGATGTGGATCATAAGTGCAACATTCAATGGATTACCATGGAAACTATTGCCTAAAACTCAAACTGAAAATATCCTATCACTTTTCTCGTCTACTCTATTGATCAATTATTCAGTCACTTGCTTTACTCATTTACACTTAAGAATAGAGATTTCCAGCAACATTTTTCTTGTCTTAAATAAAATATATACTTCAATATATTTTACTCCCAATAAGTAACTTCTTTTCTATACCATAAAAATTATGAAAGTCAAAACAACCTTATTTTATTTCTTGCAATGGAATTGACAATTTAAAATAAAAAATTTAAAAGATCATGTAATATCTTATCCTGTGTCCACAACAAACATGACCGGGCATAAATGTGCATCAGTTCACCGCCTGCCTCACTCCTTTTTAGTTTTACTTGATCAAAATGAGTATAATTATCATAAAAACTCTGAGCACCCCTGATTATGTATTTGGGGCGGACAGATAATTTATGAATAACTAATTATATCATTAAAATTTTTGCTGAATTCTAAACAAAACTACAGGCTTAAGTAGACACCAAAAATGAGAATTAAGATATTCTGCCTAACAATCTAGCAAATTTCTTATATGAACCAACGATTCATCATTTTAACTCTTAAATAAATTTTCTGAAACAAATATTCCATTAATGTATCCAAATTTCAAAACTGTACTTGTAAGAAATCTAGACATTTAAAAAAAATATTTAATCCTGTATATTGAATGCATACATAACTACTTAATTAGAAAATGGTGCTAATATAATGTAAATGTGTATATGTATATTTTAATCACTATCATATTTAAGCCAAAGTGATGTGAGAAGAGAGAGAGCAGTTCAAATTAATCTGAACAAAACAGAACTTTTAGAGTATCTATTGATTTTCTACCCTCCAAAATACATTCATAAATCATGATCATTGAATGTCATTCCTATGTGCCCTTGATTCTTCAAACTATAATCTAATCTTTTCACTCACCCTCCAGAAAAGAACATTTTTCCTAGCATTTCTTCTTACTTACTTTATCGTTTTTTTTAATTTGCCTACAATATTGCTTGCTGTATACATGATGATGACATCTCAAGGTCAACAAAATGAACTAATGAATAATGATACTTTTTTTTTTTTCAGCGAGATTCATGCACATAAGTTTAGTAAACTAAGAAAAAATAAACTCTCAAGCACATCAGTGTTTGCAAGCTTCTAACTCTGATTTCTGAAACATTTGAGACCAAAAATCCTTATGACTACAAACACTTTAAATTTACTATTTAAAATTTATATAGACCATTTTTGCCCAGTATTTTCTATGTTGTATACCCACAAGAATGCCCCAAATTATCTGATATTCATATTCAGGATAAAACAAATTGACAAATGTTTTATAATTTTCATTTCATATGAAATCAAGAGCAATATTATCTTGGTAATATTTAGGAAATGATTAGTCTTGTCTCATTTACATTTATTATTCTTTTCTATTTTGATAATTTTTCACATATTCTGATTATTCATTACCACTACTTCTACAATTGATTGGCTATAATGAACACCGTGTGCTCTAGTCAACTGAAATAGCTTTTCTTTGTGGGATTAACATTGAAAAAATAATAAAAATGTGGCAGGTAAATATACTGAATCGGAGAGTGCAAAATATGGATTGGAACAGGACAACTGAAATGAAAAAAAGAAAAATTATGAAAGACTTTATTGGAACAGATAAATGTACAAAAATAGCACGTGTTAGCAAGAAAGAGTTTCTATGAATCAATTGTAACGTTGTACAGTGTTTCTTAATACCTTCTGCTGTTGAATTATGTTCTAAAGAAGTTCTAAAATCAGGATCTTTAATGGAATGCACCTTCCCTGAAGGGTAGCAACTTGACACCCTTCTTTCAGGAGAGTTTGAATTCCATAATGGAAATATCATGACATTAACCAAAGGTGTTCACTAACTGATCTGAATTAAATAGATACAAACCAAAGGCAAGATACCCTTAGGAATTTGAACATAGAATAATAATGGCCTAATTTATTCAGAGTAGAAAGTGCAGCTTAAGTTCAGCAAAGTAATTATAATTTCTATCTTGCAGAAATTTTTTTTTAATCACTACAGTCAGGTTATTTTTCTCTGGTAATAATTGCTTGGTATCCATAATACACAGTATCTATCTATCTGTCCATTCACATTTTCATTCATAAATATGAAAGGTGCTGCCACTTCATATTTAAGAAAAAATCTAGATTGCTATTTACTGCAAAGTCTCTAAATCACCAAACTAACCCTATTAAACTTATTTAAAATAACATATATGCAGAAAGTGAGGACATTTAAAAGTTAATAAATATAGGACAGTGATAAGATTTAGAATAAATTGTAAAAATAGTAAAAAGGAAAAGTTAGTTTCTGGTTTTAAACATTTGAATAATTTTTAGTAAATCTAAAATTTTCTAAATAACCTTTTTGCAAAATTTGTAACTGCGGCTGTCTTTATTTGTATTTTTAATTAACATTTCTTAAATAACATGAAGCAAACGCCTCATATATATGATACCATTTCAAAGAATAGTAATGTAATTTGGAAGAATGTGCTTTTAAAATAATCAACAATGCATTGCTGCTTATGTAATTCTCAGAAGTGCCTTATTTATTTTCTTTTCCCCTATTAATTGCAGCCATGCTTGCCTTCACTAGATGCTCCAGAATTAGGAATGGTTTCATGTCAATAAATATTCTAAATGCTTACAATTAGAAAAAAAAAATTGTTCCTGTTAACTCACAATTTTTAAATGTTCAATAAAAATTTAATAAAATGCATTGTCAAAAAAGGGGATTTTGAAAGTCATCACCTTCATTAAAAATAATTTATTTGATTTTGTTCACTAATTTGAGTCATGCTAGATAAAATTTAAGATTAGAAATTTTAAAAATTGGAACTGATGTTAGTCTTGGACTTATTTGTCTATTAGGATGAATTGTTTGCATGTTTAATTTACTGTTGCATCAACAATCTGAGTTTTTCAAAGCTGGACATTAGCCAAAGTGATGACACCAGATTTTATTCAGTTACTAGTGAATAACAATATAGGAAAAAGAGTAGAACTCTATTCTGATTTGTCCAGAGATGATGGGGCATTATAGGCAGAGAATGAGGCAGTAGCAAGAGGAAATGAGTCAGAACTCAAGTAGAGGCAGGGAAGTGAAAAATTATAATGGATTGGGGAGCGTAAATGCAATTATGCCAGCTGTGAAGATCATCTGGCAATTATCAAAAGATGATTATTTATGTTTTTAGAGACAGAGTCTCACTCTGTCACCTAGGCTGGAGTACTGCAGCCCAATCTCGACTCACTCTAACTTCCACCTCTCAGGTTCAAGCGATTCTTCTGCCTCAGCCTCCCGAGTAGCTGAGACTACAGACTCATGCCAACATACCTGGCTAATTTTTCTATTTCTTGGTACAGACGGGATTTCACCATGTGGGCCAGGCTGGTCTCAAATTTCTGGCCTCAAGTGAACTGCCCGCCTCAGCCTCCCAAAGTGATGGGATTGCAGGTGTGAGCCACCGCACCCGGCCTCAAAATTAGGATTCTATTTTTCCACTGATAGAAGCAGAGTCCCTATTCTTCATGGTGATTACATTTCAAAAAAATGGCTTTTAGGTCAGGTCACTGACACTCCTGAGAATTAAAGGGACAGAACAAAGATTTGCAATTTTGGGCTGACGTGGTGGCTCGCACCTGTAATCCCAGCATTTTGAAAGATAGAAGTGGGCAGATCACGTGAGGTGAGGAGCTCGAGACCAGCCTGGCAAACATAGTGAAACTTCATCTTTGCTAAAAATACAAACATTAGCCAGGGGTGGTGGTGGGCACCTGTAGTCCCAGTTACTTGGGAGTCTAAGGCAGGGAGAATTGCTTGAACCCAGGAAGCAGAGGTTGCAGTGAGCTGAGATGGCACCAATCCACTCCCACCTGGGTGACAGAGTGATATGCAGTCTCAAAAACAATTTTGTTTTTTTTTTTTTTTTATAATTTTAAGCTTTTATTTAAATTATCTAGGCAAGGGAATTGTTGGTTGAATCAAACAGTAAATTATTTTGACAGTCTTAAGTTTTCTCAGACAGTCATTTTAAGGAAGGCTGGCCTCTTAGGGTCAATGGCTTAAGCTCTTAGAAGTCATGCTAGAATTTGGTTAGGTCTGTAAGTGTAGGGATTTGGGTAAAGTTATTATATACCAGGAGGTTTTTGAAGTTCTCAAGCTAAAGCAGGCTAAATGGGAGGATAAAAAAGAATTGAAACTGCTGCAATGCTAGCAGATACTACTTCTTGGAAAAGGATAGAAAGAAACAGACCAAACAAAATTAAACAGAAATGGACTGATTTGTTCAACAACAAAAACTCAGAACAAGGGAATGTGTGAATTCTCATATAATTAATGACAATAGTTAAAACTTTATCACTCAAATTAGAATATCAGAAATTAGTTTCATGTAAGGTTATGAGAATTACTTACAAATTCAACAAACTTTACTCTTGATTAACAGCATGAATAATAAATGGGAATAAAATACATCAAATTAATATTAAATAGCATTTTCTAGGCCACCAGTTCTCATCAGTAACAGCAGAGTCAACAGATTAATTACAGTAGTTCACATTTCTTTTTTTTCTTTTTTGAGACAAAGTCTCACTTTGTTGCCCAGACTGGAGTATAGGCGCACCATTCCCGCTCCCTGCAACGTCTACCTCCTGGGCTCAAGCATCCTCCTGCCTCAGTGTTCCATGTAGCTGGGATTATAGGCACATGCCACCGTGCCTGGATAATTTTTTTTTTCATATTTTGTATACAGTCTGTGTCTCACTATATTGTCCAGGCTGGACTCAAACTCTTGAGCTCAAGCAATCTGCCCATCTCAGCCTCCCAAGGTGCTGAGATTACAGGAGCCAGTACCCCATTATTAGACTAGGAACATTCCATTATGTTGCTTGACCCCAAAATACTTTCTCTGAATGTTCATTTTTCTTACTATAGATTTTTACTTAAATTTATTGAGGTAAAATTAATGAGTTTGATGAGTTTCCGCAAGTACACATTCCCATGTAACTGGCTTTCAGATATAGACTGTTTCCATTACTTGGAAAGTTTCTCTGTTGCCCTTTTCTCTCAATGCCCAGACTAAGGTTATCACTGATGCTATATCTGTCACTAATTTCATCTTTTCTAGATTTTCATAGAAATGAAATATTATGGTGTGAACACTTTTGTGCCCGTTTCCTTTTGAACATCATACTGTATCAGGGATAAATCTATGAGTTGACATGTTGCAATAATTTATTACTTTTATTAGAGTATTAGCTCATTGTATGGATATGCCACAATTCATTTATTCATTTACTTATGAATGGAATTTTGAGTTATTTGCAGTTTGGTGTGATAACAACTTAAATCTGATATGAATATTCAATTACTAATTTTGATGTGGATATGAATTTACTTTTTATTTTATTTTTAGAACTTTATATAAATTATTGTTTCACTGTCTATGATTTTCATGTTTGAAAATAATTCAGTAGTATTGTAAAACATATAAATAACTGTTTTATTTATATGTATATGTATATGTTTTATCTCATCTACATTAAACATTTTTTTATCACTAAGTTTCTGCAATGAGATTAAAATAGGCCTTAGTGTAGTTATTGCTCTTCTCTTGTTATACTTTTTAAAAATCTCTTTCATGGTCTACAATTGTACATCTGTTAGCTAGTCCAAACATTCTTTACTATTGGTTATGGGGTCTCTGCTTGGACTTTGCGTCATTCCAGCAAATGCCTGCAAGCAGAAACCAGAGGAATCTCCCAGCTCTCTCTCTCTCTCTCTCTCTCTTTTTAAATTTTCTTTTTTTTCAGGGATTAGAAACATGTGCTCTTATTGTCAATATATGAAAACCATTGATTTTCATCCACTTTTCTAGTTAGTTATGATGAGATCAGAAGTTAGATCCCAAAAACTCTTTCATCTTCATCGGAACTGTATATAGTTTTTATATATAAAAACTATATATATATATGTTTATATTTTCATATATAAAATATATGTGTATCTATATATATAAACTGTATATATATATAAACTTTACACAATTCCTGTACACAGTTTATATATATATATACTTTACACACATATATATAAAAGAAATAGTTTTATTTCTGAAGTAATTTTGTTATTAATGCATTTAAAATTAATGCATTAGGAAAATTATAACATTCTTAACTTTTGTGATGTATAAAAATATATATATGTAATCTGAAATACATACATATGCATACATATATATATATATATAGTACCCTCTCATGTATATCAAAAAGTGATGAAAGCACTTTGTAAAAGGATTAATGATGTTTTTAGTCCTGTAATATATTTTTGAAAATGATACAACTAAGAATATTACGAACCATGAATAAGAATGAGATTCGTTATCTGTGACCACATTCCCTTTTTACACTGAGTGTACATGGAGTCTCTATTTTAGTAAACATCTGGCATTTAAAAAAGCTGTTAGAGTTTGAAACATTTTGAGTGACAGATCACCAGTGTCTCATCAGGAATAAAAGCTTTGTCTTGTAGAATGCATATCAGGTTGAGAAATGCACTACAGTTGGTTCAGTGGTATATTCTGCTCATCTGCCTGGAAATGTGCTTATGATACTTTTCTGGACACAGTTTTTTTTGCAATCACTTCATTTTATCACAGTATGAAGCAATTGTTTTTGTATTTCTTATCACATATTCTCCATACATCTCTAGTAAAGTGAAATTAAGCAGAAACAAATATAAATTGATAACTGGTAGGTGTAATGTATTTCATAACCTAAAATCTTGCCGTTTTTAGCCCCATCCTGTCATTGTAATTTACTATAATATTTCTAAAACACCGCCTCTCGCTGCTCCTTTTTTTTCTTTTTTTTTTTTTACTGCAGCTTTACAAACAGGTGCAGGTTTGAAGCAGTATAAAAGATGAAAGACAGTTTATCATGCAAATAATAGTATCAGTTACCCCACCCCAACCCTGTAATTGACCTGGTTGAGCATAATGTTAAGATTCTCTCTGAATTCACTAAAACCACCAGGTAAATATATAGCAGGGAGTATTTTATTGACACAACAAACCCCAATAGCAGTCTATCTTTAAAAAATACGTATTATTTTCTTAACAGAACCAACTGAGGTTTTTGTTCTGTAAGTGCATCTTTTCCTTTGCTTTTAAATGAGAAATACCATATCATTTAGTTTTCTGCTACACATTTGCCACAGTTTTTAAAGGTTTCATGCAAAGCAGAATAAATCATCCAGACATGAAATATTCACAAGCATAGCAGTTTAAGTAAAATTAGTACTGTTTCTTTTAACTCAAATCCCTAATAGATTTTTTTTAAGCCGAGTGTCCAACAATCTTATATCAGTATATCTATTTAAATAAATTGAGCTGACTCATTTCTGGATACTTTTTTGAAAGTGGAAATATATCTAAAAATGTTATATTTTAATCCTTAATGTTCAGGTGTCTTTTCCACCAAAGTAGATAAATGCATAAAAATAATCTTTTATTTGGCTCTATCTCTTATAAAAGTGGAAGTTAAAAAAAAAAAGAAAAAGAAAGAGAAAGAAAGTAGCTCTGACTGAAATAAAATGAAAGGGAAAGAAATCCGTTGACACTTTATGTAAAAGGTTGCTAGAGAAGGTGGTATAATCTTGAATATTTGACAAATAAACCTTCCTCGTGATAAGGCAATACTCAGATGAAAGACCGTGTATTTAACAAAGACCAGATTTAAAGGAACAAGTATTGAGAGAATCAGATAATCTCATGCAGATGCTTTTTGAGCTTATCTAAACTATCTCATGCTGTAACAAATTGAAAATAACATATTATTAGTTTAAATAATTCAAGATGTCCACACTCAAGGCTTTCCTTTCAAAGTGTTAATATAATATACAAATACACAAGTACATATGCTTGACATCTAATTTATTTCAGATATATTATGAGTTTAATGTTTCAGTTTGCTTATATTTGAAGCATAGAGTTCTAAAACAAAATTCCAAATGCTGTGAACACTTCATTGAGGCCATTACTCTTTAGTCAGTATGACTGAACGTCTGCAATACTCTTAAAATCAATTTATTTTTTATGCAAATCTCAAGTTGGCACATTTAAATCTGAGACAAACATCAGTGTTTCTTTTGGAGATAAAATAAGTAGGTACCACACTTGTTTGATACAGAAGTATTCAAAGTGTCTAGCATTTCATAAGTTTCCTATGCCAAAATAAATGAAAGAGAAAAACTCATATAACATACTAGTACAAAAGTGAAATAATGTGATACTTTGCCCATTCAGCTTTCACAAGCACATACTTTGACATTATATTTAACACAATTCTAGCAGATAATGTCCTCTAATACAAAGATCTGTTATGAGTTTCAATATTAGGATTTTCTGTTATTCGACCGCAAATTAATAAGGAATGGGATTGTTAAGAAGACTTGCTGGTCAATGCAGATATCCATTTCTTTTTCTTTCCTCTTTCTTTTCTCTTCTACTTCACAGTGATCTTGAATTGAGGTTATTTGATGTCCTGTACACTGGTACCAAGAATTCCAGGATGCATTTAACCAAAATGAATGGTTCTACTAAGTTCTATTTAGAGATATGATTATGGTCACTCCTCAGTTGACTTCATGATAATTAAAAAGTAGATTACCTAAATGAGAGACATGAGAATTCATTTGAGTTAATGCATGTGAATGTTTATTTTGATGTTTTATCAGGCAATATTCTTCTAAATGTTAACTATATATTGAAAATAAGTGATGCCCATTATACAACCAGAATTAATTCATTATTCATATGAAATATTTGGCATAATCTAAGGTGAGATAAGCAGTTAATAACAGAAGTCAGTATAGTATTGTAAAAGTCCTAGTTTTAAGTTTGTAACATTACAGTAACAAACAGCCTCATAATAAAAATTTTATTTACTTAATACATAGTGTTGGGAGGTGTATCATATGAAAACTATAGAGAAGTTCCTTGCACAAAAAAAAGTGAAAAAAGAGAAGTAAACAGAGAAGGGAAAGGAAGGAAAAAGGAAGGGAGGGAGGGAGAGAATGAGGAAGAGAGAGGGAGGGAGGAAAAAAGGAAACAAGGAATTGAGGAAGGAGAGAGAATCAGGCACAAGTATGTGCATCTTAATTGACAATTAGTTCTGTAAGACTTGTTTTTGTCTGATGGGAAAAGAATAAGGGAGCAAAGATAATCATTAAAATTTCAGAAGGCTACTAAAATTTTTTTAATAACTATCATCTAAAATTTAGCTATATTAATTTAACAGTTAAATTATATATAAAAACAAAGGTAAAAATTATTCAAGACATACACTTTCTAATTGTTTTATTAAATTTTATTATGATCCATATTTTTGAGGTTAGGTATATATATTTTATTTGTATAGCAAAAGCTGCCATATAGTAATGTGCTAATGAACTTGTCTTCCAACTTCACATTCAGTGATAGCTTAAAGTAAGCCAGGCTACAGGTATTTGCACTGTGGAAGTCAGCAAGTACTACCTATCAGAATTTGAGTTATTGCTTTGTTTATCTTTTAGGCTTAAGAAAGTAATGGTTCTATCTAATGAATTGTGAATAGCAAAAATAATAAAAAAGATGAGAGCAAGAGAGATAATATTATTGTAGTATCCAAAAAGGATGATTAAATTCGTCAAGCAAACACTGATATACTTGATAAATGAGGAAAATTTGATCATATGTCTTTGTTATTCTACTTTTGTCTTACTCATTAACTGACACATAAATGTAAAATAATTTTGTGTGCATCAACTGTCTATATAAAATCTATAGTAAAGTATATTGTGTATTTTGTTAATATTTGTAAATTATGTGTTGCATAATCTTTGTATCAGTAGATACAAAGAGCAGTATTTTCTATTTTATCATATGGGATATGCCTGCAATCCCGGTTACTCAGAAGGCTGAAGCATGAGAATAGCTTGAACCCAGGAGGCGGAAGTTGCAGTGAGCTGAGATCGTGCCACTGCACTCCAGCCTCGACAATGGAGTGAGACTCTTTGCATAATCTTTGTATCAGTAGAAATTATAATATGCATAAACATGTTTGTTTGTTTGTTTCAGGAAGTGGTTATTAGACATTTAATAGCTGACCATTGTCTAGAACATATACACTTAAAACCTGTTTTATAATCAAATCTCCAGTGAGTTCAAAAAGAAAGATGTAATGGAGGGAAAGCTTGGTGAGGGCACACTCCTCATCTGGTGACTGGCTAAGCAAAGCATATGATAAAATAGAAAATATTAATCAGATAAGCTATACCTACATTTAGATGCATATGGTAATCACAATTCTAACACGACTGCCATGATTCTTGTACTCTCATATACAAATGTTTGTTCAATAACTATTCTTGATTATGGGCAGGATCTATAACTTTCATATAACCAATAGAATATCTCAGATTGAAGGAATTTCAGAGATGCAGTTATGGTCCCTCTTCAGTTGATGTCACAGCAATTAAAATTAGATTATTTAAAATGAGTCTATTCTAATCAAGTGAGCCCTGTAAAGAGGATCAGAAGCAAGAGAGCAGAAGCAAAGCATTATCTCTCTCCCTCTCTTCTCTCCATTGCTGGCTTCAAACCAAATAAGAAAGCCATACAAGGAAAGGAATTTTATCAACGACCTAAAGAACCTTGAAAATGGAATCTTGCCTAGGCAAATCTAAAGATGAGAATGCAGCCTGGCCAACACCTCATTCTAACTGTTCCTAACATTTAACAGTTTATATCACAGATGAAAATGAAATGGATGAAAAAATAGAGCAAAGAATGGGAGTAGGTAATAGGGCATATGCTACCTGCTTCAGCAGTGGAATATTTGTTGAAGGTAGAGTTGTGTTACATAAAAATATACTTTTTCAACTCAATGAAAACCACTATAAAAAACAATAGAGGCCAGGCACAGTGGCTTACACCTGCAATCACAGCACTTTGGGAGGCTGAGGCGGGTGAATTACCCTGGCAAACATGGTAAAACTCCATCTCTACTAAAAATACAAAAATTAGCCAGGCATGGTGATGGATGCCTGTAATCCCAGTTACTCAGAAGGCTAAAGCATGAGAATAGCTTGAACCCAGGAGGTGGAGGTGGCAGTGAGCTGAGATTGTGCCACTGCACTCCAGCCTGGACAACAGAGTGAGACTCTATCTCCAAAAAAAAAAAAAGAAATTGAGAAAAAAGAAATTATCAAAATACACAGTTCAATCAGAAAAAGAAGAGAAAGAGAAAACATGAAACAGTGTAAGACAGCAGTGAAGATGGTAGATTTTCATATAAATGGGTGGATAATCACTTTAAATGTAAATGGTCTAAACTTACTAGTTGAAAGAAAACATAGATTATCAGATTTGATTAAAGAAACAAAGCAAGACCCAACATAATGCTGACTGCAAACATCCCACTGTAAATAATGACATAGATAGATTAAAAGTAAAGTGATGGATTATATAACATGCAGATACTAACCATGAAAAGGTAGCTAAGTGGGAAAATAAATAATGATAAAGGGCCAATGCTACAGAAAGCTATAATAATCTCAAGTGTGTATCTACTTAATATCAGAGTTTCAACATACACGAGAAAAAGTATTGGCACATTGAAAAAAAAATTGAGAAATCTAAAACTATAGTTGGATACTTCACCACTCTTCCCTCAGTAACTGGTAGAGTAAGTAGGTAGCATATCAGTGATATTATAGATGGTTATAGATGATCTGAACCATCAGCTCTATCATATAACTTTGTCAAATTGGTATTTATTGAAAAGGCTACTCAGTAGCAGATACATATTATTCACAAATGCACAAGAAAGAATAATCATGGTAGATCATATTTTATACCGTAAAATAACTCTTAACAAATTTCAAAGATTAAAAACCATGCAAAGTATGCTTGTGAGCCAGGAAAGAGTTATACCAGAAAAAAAGAGATATCTGAAAAATCCCCAAATATCAAAAAATACACTTTTACATAACTCATGTGTTAAAAATAAAGTCTCAGAGAAATGTAAAATATTTTCAAATGAGTGCAAGTGAAAATACAATGTATAAAAATGTATGGATGCAACTAAAGCAGAACTTAAATAAAATCTCTATCATAAAGGCCTGCTGAGAACAAAAGCATGACCTAACTAAAATCAAGCAATCTAAATGTCCTCCATAAGAAGTAGCAAATTAAATACAATGCAAATTGAATAAGGAAATAATAAGCATAAGAAATAGAAGTGGAAATGACAACAAAGCATGAAATGAAACTAAAGGCAATTCTCTGAACATATCAATGCATTTGGTAAACCTTTGGTCATGCTGATCAAGAAACAAGTAGAGAATAAAATATCAATATAAGAAGTGAAAGAAAGTGACAAATACCAATAAGGTGATTATGCCAATACATTTGGCAACTTAAATAAAACAGACCAATTCCTGGAAAGACACAAACTACCAAACCAACTCAAAGAAACATAGATAATTTCAATAGTTCTATATTTATTGAATAAAATAAATTTTTGGTTAAAAACCTTCCAAAAAAGAAAAATCTGGGCCAGAATATTTTACAGGTAAATTTTAATAAGCACTTGAACATTTAATAAAGAAACAATATGAATTCTGCAAAATTTCTTTCAGAAAAATCAAAAAATATAGAAAACATTTTACACAGTCTACGAGTTCAGCATTACCCCAAAACTAAGAGCAGACACAGATATTCCAAAAAAAAGGAAATTCTAGACCTTTTTGAACACACACACACAGACTTGCACAGACACACTTGCATGTACAAACACAAGCAGGCACCCTCAAGAGAATCAAATGCAGACTGTAGCATTATAGAGATAGAGGTAAATAATACAATTGCACTGAGAGAAGTGGGATAAAAAGATCTGACCTGAGTAATACGGAAAATAGCGTTTGTATTTTAAAATGCAATGTTAAAGACAAAATAATTTTATTTGGAGCCAGACATGGTGACTCATGCCTTTAATCCCAGCACTTTGGGAGGCCAAGGCAGGTAGATCATTTGAAATTAGAAGTTCAAGACCAGCCTGGCCAAAATAGTAAAACCCTGTAACTACAAAAAATACAAAAATTAGTCGGGTGTGGTGGTGTCCATCTGTAGTCCCAGCTACTTGGAAGGCCGAGGCACAAGAATTGCTTGAACCTGGAGGCGGAGGTTGCAGTGAGCCAAGATCACACCACTGCACTTCAGCCTGAGAGACAGAGCAAGACTCTGTCTAAAAAGAAAGAAAGAAAAAAAAAAGGATGTGAACACTGTACTCTAGCTGGTAAATTCATTTCTCACTCAGGTACAAATTAGCAACTAATACTACTTTTAATTTATATGGCCTATAATTTTGGTCAAAATCAAATGAAATGATGCTCAACTTATTTAGATCTTTAATAAATATGTAAACCAATTATCACATTTCGGCACAAATTAATTTTAAGACATTTATTTAAAATAGATACTGATTTGTTTAATAGATATGAGGGAGGTACTAGATGGTTTAAATATAACGTGGATGTGTTTCCTCAATTACCCATCAGAGAAACTTCACACATTGATAAATTGATAGGAAGTGTGGAATCATCTCTTTGGTAGCAACCGTGGAGGCTGCTAATAAAGTCACTGGTTCATGAACCATTTCTAAAGCATGGTCTCTTATTTCTTATGTTTTCCTTCTTTCTTTCTTTTTTTTTTTTTTTAAGATAGGATTTTACTCTGTCACCCAGGCTGGGGTACAGTTGTGCAATCATTGATCACTGCAACTTCAAAATCCTGGGCTTAAGTGATTGTCCTACCTCCCCATCCTGTGTAGATGGGAGCTACAGGTGCACGCCAACATGCCCAGTTAATTTGCTATTTTTATAGAGATTGGGTCTTTCTTTGTTGCTCAGGCTGGTCTGGAACTCACAGGCTTAAGCAATCCTCCTGTTTAGGCTTCCCGAAAGTCTGGGATTACAGGCATGAACCACAGCATCCAGCCATAGTCTCCTATCAAAGCCACTGAGCAAACACAGAATGACAAATATTTATGTGTTTATTTGACTAAAGACTGACCCTTACTTCTTAGAAATATAGCCTTTTATTAAAATAAAACTGACAAACAGGAAAATAATATACAAAAATCCAATATTTACTATTGTTTGAAATTAAAGTTATTTGGATTACGACACATGATTTACAGCAAACAGTATGAGTAATAGAGCCAAATTACATACATACAAAATAAAGAGATGAGTTTTTCTTCATAATTACATCTCTAATTGTATATATTGTAAACCTAGGGCAACAGTTCTTAAAGTGCACTTCAAATTTTAAAATATGCAGCACATAGAGTTTATGGTACTATCAAAGTCTTGGTTTTATAAGCCTGTTTCCCCATCTTAAGCCTAAATTACTTTGACAAAGTTAAAGGAAAGATCAATAATTTCTAGGAAGAGCTAATGATCTTTGAGAGAGTTTCTCCATATTAAATGTTAAAATTGCAGTTCACTGCAATAATAATGTTTTATATATATATACGATGTCATTTGGAGGAAAAACCAAATAATCAAGAAAGTGTGGAAAAATGTCTTCTGCTTCAACCAAAAGAAACAACTTCAAAGTAATATTTAAGAGAAAACCATACCCAAAATGAATTGTCTAATAAAAGTTAAGTTAAAATATAAGAAATTCTTGCCTTCTTTAGAAATGTGGATAAGCTCATTAGCCTGTGCTTTGACTGTATATCTAAACATAGACTTCATGAACATAGCTGACCATTTCCAGAACTGGATTTTATCTTCTTATTTATTGATTACAATGTATTTATGTATGTATGTCTGCATGGTTACAGGTAATGATTTGCCAAAAGAAGTTGCTAATATTTCAATGATGTATAAATGTTACTTTCCTTAGGAAATTTCCTTAGGAAATACACAACTAATGAAGAAAAAGTGTTATTTGGTCTCATATTCAGAAATTAAATACAGAAACGGAAAGTATGCCATAAATACACAATGTTGTACAACACATATTTTTATTATTATCTAACATAAAATTATATTTTACTATCTTTCATATTGTTAAATGTGCAATAAAGAGAAAGTCAATATTCTTTTACCACTTGGTTTACTTTTATGTTAGTTTTAATTTTATTGAGATATCTATCTAGAGCAGTTTTAACACTCCAATAACTCACTTCTGCATGTAAGTAAAAGGTTATGGAGAGATAGAAAGCTAAGAAGAATTTACATTTTGGGTTTTTCCAAAGTTTTCACCCTCAAATCTAAAACACAGAAGAAGAAAAAATAGCTACCTGAACACTGTACCTCTTGGTGGTTCAAATAAATCAGGTTTCTTCCTGTCAGTGGGAGGTAGGGAGACAGAATAAAGCATAATACATTAAAATGGGGCTTTCTCACGCATCTAGAAATATATCTCTTTTTACTGCTTTTGATTTTGGATTACCTATTTATTTAAAGACAAATAGAGCCAGATGTATAAAAATATTTATATACTTTACGTTTTAATAGGCCTCCTTTGTTTTTCAGTCTCTTAGAGAATGAATATACAGGTTGCATAGATTAAGTAAATAGAAGAAAAAATACGGACTTGTGGTAGGTCTATATGCATTAAATTTGTTCCTTTCAAAAAATACATCTAAGCGACTAAAATTTCAAACAAATTTGTAGTAATTAGTCACTTCCTATATAGAGATATTGTTGCTTTCTATTTTCAAGAAGATCATAATAAATACATAGAAAGAAGCTAATGGTTATAGGACAATTTTTATTTGACTGCTTCATTATGAGTCTATAGACTTTATTAGATAGAAATTTCAGTTAGTTGTGAATTGCAGAGAGCAGGAAAAAAACATTATTTGAACAAATTAGGCTATATATGTTTTTCCTCAAAGGTGTGATGGCTTTATAATATCATAGAAAACCAAAGTTTCTCTTTCTGTTGTCCCAGTCTTAGTGCATATTCTACAGTCTTTGTTAGCTGCTATAGCAGGATGGCAAAAAATAGATCATGGCTGAAATATGATACAAGCAAAAGTATCACTTATCAAAACAACAATAAGAGGCTTTTGAATGGCTTTCACTGAAGGGATGACCCAGATGTATAGGCTCTTTCATCCTAGTAGACTCTTCACCATCAGGTTTAGACACAGAAGTGGCATGCCTCGCCTTGGCTAACATTCTGTTGGCTAGAATTATGCCTAATTCTAGTTATAAAGAAGGGAGATTGGGAAGGAAGACAAAGGGCACACAGCAGCTGAGTGACTGCCTTGATGCATTTCATTGGAAGGCCCTCTCAGTAACTACTCCACATGCTTCTTCGGTCAAATGCGGTTGATTTGAAAATGATAGTTGTAAATAAGGCTGAGAAAAATATTTTTTGTCTTTTTGGTTGTTTTATTTTTTGTTTTATTTTTGACTGAGCACATTTTTCAATCCAAATATAACTGGACTTTAGGTAATAAGGAAAAAGAAAAAAGATGGATGTTCATTAAACAACTCAGAGCTGGCCCAAAACCACATCTACAGGACTGATTGTTCTATAGATAGCCACAGCCTGTAAAATTGGATGTATTCTTCTCTATTGCTATTGATGTCTTCAGTACTTTATTATATCTCAAAGCAATAATTTCTACTTTATATTCATGAATAGTCAATCATTATCTGACTTTCTAATATATAGTTTAATTATTAGTACAACCTTCCACTCACTCGTAATGGCAAAAAAAGAGCTATTGATGTTCAAGTAGGAAAATGAAGACATTTATGTTCCAGGAAATTTATTTGGAAAATTACAGCCTTCTTTATTGATATGTATAAAGTGAATATATCAACTAGTTATGACTCTCAATACACCTCCATAATAAGCCTTGCGTAGGATGTAAGTACTTCAAAATAGCAATGACATAGCATAAAGAATATACAAAAGCTGTGAAGTCTCGCTGTTACCAAGTTAGGTATTATAAGAGAAGACATAAACTAATAAATTAATGGCCCACTTTTTGAAATTCCTAAGTCTTTCAGGCTTCTGATACTCCTCTCCAACAATAATAATCCATCTGGCCACCTGTATCTGAATATATACGCATGTCTTCCAATGACCATAATTTGAATGTGTCAAGTGTGTCCATAGGAACTGCTTTGTCATTGAGCTACACTTTGCACCTGTTCACCCAACCTCCTATTCAAGTAGCATACAGCCCTATTTCCACTTTTAAAAGTCTCTCTGTTAGAATAATAGTTTTAATGGCCACCCAGATAGATATCATGGACAGAGCCATGTGCTCACATAGGTTCTTTGTGGAATAGGCTCTATGGTTTTGAGATTCTCTGTTCTCTTGATTCCCACTGCAGTACGAGGTAACTAAAATATAAAGCAGATATAACCACAAATGAATCCCCTAAAATTCTTACTACAAAAATAAAAATAATATTAGTTACATACATCAAGTAAGCATATCCACAACAGTTCAACCAGGTTATAGTGTTTCGTGATCTGTGAGACTGCAGAGTCAGCATTAACCCAGCCTAGAGCAGGGATTCTCTAATTTTCATATAAATATGAATAACTGGAAATTTTTTTTTAAATCCAGATTTGGATTCAGTATGCCTGGGATGATAACTGAGATTCTGAATTTGTAGCAGGAGTCTCATTGATGTAGATGAGTTCATAAACAGATGACATACTGGTCTAGTCTATTCTAAGGTAATTAATTTGGGTTCCAAAAAATCAGGTGATGCCACTTATCAAAATTGAAGAGCCATACTAATACGTTTTTTGAATTCAGGTGTATTGTTTTGACAAATAAAAGCTGAGAGGTAAGTTGAGTTGAGCAAATATTAAAAGTAGTTGTATTAGCCTTCTAGGACTGTCGTTTTGAAGTACCACAGTCTAGGTAGCTTAAACAAATGATACTTATGTTCTTACAATTCTGGAAGACAGATCCCAAGATCAAGGTTTTAGCAGAATTGGTTTTTCTGAGGGATATCTCCTTGGCTTATATAAATAGGCTTCTTCTTTCTGTGTCTTCGTGTGGTCCTACTTCCACATATGTGTCCGTTTTCTAAGTTCTTCTTATAAGAGTATCTGCCATATTGGATTAGGACTCACCCTAATAACTTCATTTTAATTTATTTACTTCTTTAAGGACTGTCTCTAAATGCATTCATATTCTAATTACTGGGAATCAGCATTTCAACATATAAATTTGAAAGTAGACACAATTAGGTCTATAACAAGAGTATTATGTAAATTTTTTGGACAGACAAGGTCAAGTACAGTTTTTTCTTTAGAGTAGTCTTCTACAGTATATGAAAATATTTATAATGATTTTAAAAATTCAGGAGTTAATATTTTTAAGTCCTCATAAAAGTACATATTCTTCAGTTTTATGTTTTCAGCACAAAATTATTAAATAAATGTCAGTATTTTCTTTAGGTTGAAGTTTAGACTGAAGAGAGACTACTCATTGGGATAAAATCTGTATGAGATTGATAACAGATAAGGCCAATTGTGTTGTAGTAGAAAGACTGGGATTTTCAACCAAATTGCTCTGTTATTTAATTAATGGTCATAGGGAGTTATTAAGACAGCATACGTATGGTAACAAAGTATAGCAGGTGTATTTTAAGATTTGTGAAAGGACTGAAGGAAATGTTATACAATAGAAAGAGGATGAGCTTTGTCTCTAAACTGTAGCTGTATAAATATGGGCAACTCATTTCACTTTTTTAAACTAATGTAACCCTTTGTGTAAGATAAGGATTACAAAGCTTAATGAAAACATTTCACAAATGTATTTATGTAGTTTTCCTTACACATAATAAAGGCTCAATAAATTTAAATGGTAGTGTCAAATTATGACTTTTTTTTGGTAAAAACTCATCCTATTTTCTACCATTATAATATTTAGACATTTTTCATATTATATGCATATGATGACCACAGAAAATATCCCACAAAAATCATGACAAATATGCAAATTAAGTATATAGGCAGAGTAAAATTCTAACCAAAGTCTGTACCTCCATCACGTATAAAAACTTAACAAAAAATTACCTGAAGCCTAAAGTTCTTTTCACGTTCATTCATAATCAAGGATGTTTTATATTTTCTGATTCCAAGGCAGGCTGGGGAAGCAGAAATAAAAGAAAAGGGATGTCAGGGAAATGGCTGCACTTTAGTCAAGAGTAGGCCAAGGCAGCCTTCTGGCACAGCGTGACTCAGTTTGGTCCCAGTTATGGAAGAGGGCTTAGCTCCAGTATTTCTTGATAGAGTGACAGCTGGAAGCTGGATATGCCACCCTTCAGGTTTGTGAGAGTGTGACAGCATGGGCTGCAGTTGTCTTGTGGATCACTTAGCCAGTAGCGGGATGGGTGCATTTACGGGTAATAACTCTCCAGACTGGGACAGCACAGGCATAAACTTTGGCAAAGTGGGGCACCTACTTGGAGCAGCAGAGTATGCTGGGTACAAACCTCTTAGCAGCAGAGTTGCAAGAGATCTTGGGACCTGTAATCCTAATGCAAGATCAGGCCATGACACCTGAGGCACCCCTAGACCCTGAGACATCACCATTTAAGGATGGGTGTTTTTTTCATTCCTGATGGTTCATGGCACACCAATTGGGTCTAGCTGAGGTGCTACTGCTGCCTGGACGGCTGTTGCAGTCCAACCTAGGACTGACACTATATGGTTTGAAAACAGATGTGGACAAAGTGGCCAATGGGCTGAACTTAGAGCATTATGGATGGTGACCGCCAACGAGGTGACACCTATGGTAATCTGTACTGATATCTGGGTAGTCTTTAGAGGCTTACCCTTGTGGTTAACTACCCGGAAAATACAGAAGTGGCTAGTCGGCCACCTACTCATTTGGGGCCAAACCGTGTGGCAAGACCTGTGGGAAATGGGTCATCAGAAAGAGGTAACTATTTATCATGTGTCAGGCCCTATGCATTTGGCCACCCCCAGCAACAATGAGGCAGATGCCTTGGCCAGGGTCCAATGGTTAGAGTCGACACCTACACAAGATGTGTCCTTGTGGCTACACTAGAAACTGGGCCAAACTGGGATGCAACAGGCCAATAAATGTTAGGGTCTGTCCCTACCCACACAAGACATTTGCAAGTCTTGTCAGAAGTGCCCAGCATGTGCTCATGCATACCCTAAATGGAGGCAGCTGCCCAGTGTTACACAACAAGTGACGATAGGGTGAGTGCCCTTGACCAGCTGGCAAGTAGGCTACAACAGGCCGCTGCCAAAGTTGCAAGGGTATGTGCATGCACTAACAGCTGTGGACACAGCCACAGGCCTGTTGTTCACCTACCCTTGCAGGGTGGCCAACCAATAGCACACCATGCGGGTCCTGCAGCACTGATGTGTCCCATATGGTCACATTCTGGCCTTTGAGAGTGATAGTGGAACACATTTCACTGGACAACATATACAACAATGGACACAACAAATGGACATAAAGTGGGGACTCCAAGCTATGGGTATGATTGAGTGATGCAAAGAGCTCTTGAAGAATGGGTTATACTTGCGTGTCACAGCCCCATCTTTGCGGGACTAGAATTCCAGGCTGGACTTGGTGCTCCAAACCTTGAAGGAATGGCCATGGAAAGGCAGCCCAGCCCTGGGTGGAAGCTTTGTTACACTGGGCAGCTTCCCCCATTCAGGTGCAGATGTGTGCCAAAGAGACCTCCTCCGCCCAGGTATGGGGACAAACAGTAGCTTGTTGTTGCCTAATCCAAGAAGCTGAAGGCAGGGGAAAACAAAACCTGGCTGTGGCCATGGACCCTCCAGGCCCCCCACTGCTAGTGGTCGGCCATTGAAACTCCTTGTGGGGGAGGGCCTACATTATGATTTGCATGTCACTCCTTGGGTGTTCAATACATGGCCCCCTTGGTTGACTGTTCATAGGGAAACAGTCAGGGAACATATGTACTGTCCTCCTCTTGGGGACATATGTACTGTCTTTGTGGCCTAATATGAGTGCTCCCCTGTACTTTGGCACAGATACAGGACTCAAAGGAACCGTGGGGAGCTGAGAAGCTGTAGTACCATCTCCCAGAGCAAAAGTCCTTGGTGGCTGCATTGTTATCCAGAGATGAAAGGTTAGCCTGTATTTTGCCTGAGGGATGTGATTTACCTCTGTTAGTACCTGCACCTGCTCTGTCATTTTGATCATAGGTTAACGTGTTTTCACTGCACTGTGGACTGGGCCCACATCTATGCTGAGGTGATCAATGTTTTCAACAGTTGGATCTGCACCGCCCTTCCACCAGCAGCTGTGGAAGGCTTGCCTTGACACATACATTCTGCATTTGCAGAGAACTGGACATGGCTGGAGACTTGAGGTCCCATGGCTGACATCTAGAACACAACATGGCAAGCTTTGGACAAAAGACACTGCAAGACCCATGGCGCACCCACGTCCTGGCTGTCCCACAGCATTTATGATGAGTGGGGCTGGCTAGTGGGGGAACATGTAGTACCCTTTCCGGGTGCTGCAGTGCATAGAGCAACATTGGGGTAATACCACTGTGGGATGGGCACCCATGACAGCCTGTGTAAACATAATAAATGTCACCACACTGAAGGTATGGTAGAACAAGTGGCCTCACCAAGGTCAAGCTCCAGTGGATTTTATGCCCCCTGGGTGTTTATGGATCTGTAGGAACACAGGGTGGCCTTACCTATTAGCAGACTGGACTGGACGTTGTACCTGGGGATGGCCTTATGTAACTGCCACTGTTATCCCCGCGGTGTCCAGATGCCCACAGGACTGGGAGGCACTACGCTCTCCGTTTTCATGAGTGCAACAAGTCCCCTGGTGGTTCTACTCCTTGGCAGTAACTATCCCTGGAGCGGGTGTCATAACTGTAGAAGCACAAGTCACTGCTCTTGCAAGCACACCACCCAGGCTCCGAATTACAACTGAGTGGCCCTCCTGCTAACAGATGAGGTCGATCAGATCAGAAAGTTCGTGTTGCAAAACTGAATGGCCTTAGTCATAATAACTGCTGCCCAAGGAGACACCTGTGCCCTTTTAGTAACACAGTGATGTACCTTTTTGCCTGACAATCAGCAGAACATAACAGCAGCCCTGTAAGTGGTCTCATGAGAGACTAAGGCAGTCAAGATCCCTATTAACGGCTCCCTGCAGAGGTGGTGGGCATCCCTAGGCTCTGGCCTATGCTGGGCCCTAATAGTCATAAGCAGCATAGCTGAGATTATAGCGGTAAGCTGTTTCTGTCTGTATTGTTATTGTGGGTTATGGATTCATGTGGACATATGGGCACATGTCCCCGTCTGGAGAAGGCCCTCGACCTAGCGGGTGAAATGAAAGGGAAATAGCTGTGCTTTAGTCAGGAGTAGGCAAGGCAGCCTTCCACGCAGCATGACTCAGTGGGTTAGGAGTTCAGGCACACAACTCTGCACATTGCATAACCACGGCATGTGAGGCACATTAGGTGTATGTGAGCTTGTGCTTGGCTTGGAGCCACTATTGTCTGTAAAAAGTGTAATTACCCTGCTAATGCTGTATATATGGCTCACTCATGCCCACGGCTAGTGCCCAGGCTCGCTTGCACCCAGAGAGAGAGTAAAGCCACGTCAAAATTTATCTACAATTCCTCAAGTGTTTTTCCAGCTACTGCCACTCGCCTACCAACTCCCCTAAGACCTCAGTTAGAACCTTACAAGGGGAGAAAGAGAAATGTGTTGACACATTGAGTTTCAACGTTTTTAAAAAGTAGGTTTGGGTAATTGACTTGACAGGAAAAATTTTGCTTGAGATATGAAAACCTTGGTCATTTGGTTTCTAAAGGCAGGAACCAAACCTATTTCTTATTTCTAAATAACAGATAGGTAAAGCAGTGGTACCCAACCTTTTTTGTAGCAGGGACTGGTATCCTGGAAGAGTTTTTCCTTAGACCAGAGTTGTAGGGATGGTTTGGGATGATTCAAGCCCATTACATATATTGTGTACTTTATTTCTATTACATTGTAATAGATAACGAAACAATTATACAACTCACCATAATGTAGAATTAGTGGGAGCCCTGAGCTACCTTCTCTGCAACTAGAGAGTCCTATCTGGGGGTGATGGGTGACAGTGACAGATCATCAGGCATTAGATTCACATAAGGAAAACACAATTTAGGTCCCTCACATACACAGTTCAAAATAGGATTTGTGCTCCTATGAGAATCTAATGCTGTTGTTGATCTGACAAGAGACGGAGCTGAGGTGGTAATGCAAGTGATGGGATGGGGCGGCAAATACAGATGAAGCTTCACTCGCTCACCTCCTGCTGTGTGGCCTGGCTTATAACAGGCCATGGACCAGTACCCAAGTTAGGAACTCCTGAGGTAACAGACCACATGATGAAAGCAAACTATAAAACTGATTTTGGATAAATGAGTGGAAATATTATTATTAGAGAACAACATATAGTTTTAGGTACTAGAAAATATAAATAAATATCCTGGTTCCCTTTTTCCTGGGCTGATACCTGAGAGGGGAGACTATAAGATTAAAATCGCAGGTAAGTCTGGAGGAACTGAAAATAAAGACATTGCCTCAATGTCTTTGTGAAGCCAGTGGAAGTAGTGAGTTTCTGAGAGTGGTTTTTAATACTAACTTTGTGCAGAGATAGTGGAAGAGTGAACCTAGTAAAGAATATTGAGGTTATCCCCCTTCAAAATCTCTATAACCGACATCATGCAGTTTCCCCTACTTCCAGATGAAAAATCCCAATTATCTATACCACCAGTTGAACCACCAGTGTTCATTCTAGAATCATAGCAAAATGTAAACCAATATTAAAGAAAAAGGATGAGATTTATTCCACTGATAGTAGTGGGAAACAGAGAATGGCTTTGGACCAGATAACCTACTAATTAATTGTATATAGACTCTTCCTACCCCTAAATTACATGGCAACTAAAGAAGAATCAGGACGAGCTAAGTGAACATGTGAAGGACGGGAAATCCCAGACTTTAACTTAATTTGACTAATTTCATAATATGAAAATGGGAGCTTTTGCTAAAATAAAAGGGGAATTGCATAGAAATAGAAAATGCTGAGCTTCCTGTTAGGGCTATGTAAATAACAAATGTTAGAGATTTTCTCACCTGAGTTGATCTCACTGCAACACTTTTGCTTACTAGATCTTGGAGTCAACTTGTAGATTGTGTTTAATGGAATGCAATCTCTATCACTTGGTTTTGGCTACAGTAACAAAATACTACAGTCTGGGTGGCTTAAACAAGAGATATTTGTTTTCTCATAGTCTGAAGCTAGAGGTCCAAGATCAAAGTGTCCTCAGACTTAATTTCTGGTAAGGCTTCTTTTCCTGGCCTGTACATGGCCATTTTCTTATTGCGTCTTCACATGAGTTTTGTGTGTGTATGTGCTAACACAGAAAGGTCTCTAATATCTTTTTATCTTCTTATAAAGACACTAGTTCTTTTGAATTAGGTCTCCATCTGTATAACTAATTTAACCTTAATTACCACTTCAAGGCTTCTATATGCAAATACAATCACATGTGGGATTAAAGTTTCAAAATATAAATTTGGAGAAACACAATTTAGTCTATACCAATACTCCCAAGATTTTAAAAGTAGGTTCTAAGCAGTAAAAATCTCCTAACACTTTTTTTTTTCTCCAAATCAACTAAAGATTTGCTCATACTCTGTATTAAGATTCATGGTACATTTAAACATCAGCAAGTCAAGATAATTGACTGACTTACAGTATTATAAATGTAGACGTAATATAAATATAATACTACTTCCTTGACAATTTCAAATAAGTTAAGCATCTTTTACAGATGCAATGATAATTCTTATAAAATATGAATTCTAGAGTACCTCTACATTTGTTTCATCAGAAATAATTAAAATGAAGCATTTGTAACATATGCTGCTATTCCATTCACTCCAACCAGTTCTCTGCTTTGAGATATTTCTCCCATTTTGTTCCTAGTGAGTAGCTCTTAGAAAGAATTTTATTATTCTTTTTTTTAAGTTGTAGTTAGTAAATCGTAAACAATATAAACAACATGATTATGAAGTCTGAGAAGTTCCAAGATGTGCAGTCTAAAGTTAAGTTTTGAAAACCAAGAGAACCGAGTGTGAGATCTCCTGTCCCAAAGCAGGAGATCAGTGTCCCAGCTTGAAGATCATCAAACACAGAGAGTGAATACTTTCTGGCTCAACCTTTTGAGGTCTCATGAGACAGTATGAGAACTGACCACTTTGGAGAAGGCAATGTGTTTTGCTTAATCAACCAATTCAAATGTTAATCTCATCCAGAAACACATTCACAGACATACTCAGGATAATGTTTAAAAGAGTATCTGGGCACCCTGTAGTCCAGTCAGGTTGACATATTACAATTAACCATCGTGACATATAATAGAAATTTATGTATAACACAACGTGCTTATTGGAAATGAAATGACGGAAATAGCATTATGATTTGGGGGCTTAAATTAGAGTTATGTAAATTAAGATGAGTGGAAGCTACAATATTTAACTAACAGATTTCTCAGTTAGTGATTCAGAAAGTCTATTCCAATTGTGTACCATATTTTTAAGCAGGAAATATATTTGGGTTAATGGGCAAAGGTGTTACAAATGAGAATGAAAGCCATTACATATAGAAATGCATTTCTTCAAGTAAAATTTATTTTACAATTGAACCAACATAAGGAATTCCAGTTAATCGGAGGAAAGATTACTAACCTGTTTCCCATACCTGTGATAATTTTTCTAGCAGCCAATCAATAATGATTTAGTAATATATTATATACTTCTTATTCAGATGATGAGGGAATTGCAGCATATATATTAATCATTTATTTAGAGTATACATACCAATGAAGAGAAAATTAAACATTTATCCCATATTTTACAATTAACTATATTATCAGCTCATAAAATTAATACAATAATATTGTTGAAAATTGAAATTAGAAAACAGTATTGACTAAAAAACCAGAAAATTGGTATTTACACTTAAATTTGGAACAGTAATTTTATGGTACATTTTAAAATAAGGAAAATGCAATACATATTCTGTCTCACTAAATCTTATAAATATACCCCTGTAAAGTTTATATTTTGGGTTGAAATTTAAATTGATTATGAGATTTTAAAATATACCTATTAATAACAGTTAGAAAGACATGATTATATGATACAAAGGTCATTTTATTCTTAGAGTTTATTCTAAGAATAAACAGTGATCATTCTGGTAGCATAAGTAGGCTATGAGTAATACTCTATTTCAAAAATATGTTACCTCCTTCAAAATAAAGGTCTTTAGAAATAAAATCGTTGTATCATCGATATTTATCATAATGCAGTTGTGGTGGCTGAATAATGGCCCTCTAACTATCTCCTTGTCTTAATCATTATAAGCTGTGCCCATTACCTTACCATGGCAAAAGGAATTTTGAAAATGTGACTAATGACAGGTTTTGAGACTGGCATATTATCCTGGATTATACTAGAGGGACCTAAATGTAAGCACAATTGACCTTAGTCAAATGAAGGAGAAGGTCATTTGACAGTGGAAATAGACATAAAAGTAATGGGGCCAGAAGCCAAGCAACGCAACTCTTCCAGAAGCTGGAAGAGTCACAGGACAGATTCTCCTCCAGAATGAACCAGCCTTACCAACATTTTGAGATTAGCTTCTTAAAACTTATTTTGGACTTCTGACCTCCAGAACTGTAATATAATAAATCTAAGCCACTAAGTTTGTGATGTATTTCTTACAGCACCAATAGAAAATTAATACAGCAAAGAATATCCTTTTATATTTGTTTAATAATTGATTAATTGTAACAAATTTAATTTTCCCTTAAGAAAAGTTTTGGCACAACATATGTGAAATATTTTTGACAATTTTATATGATTAATACAAAATCGTATTAGAAATAATGGTTTTGCAGATTCAATAAGCAGTAGTTAAACCATTCACCTCAGTGCACAACTCCAGTGACATCATTTACATTTTTCTCTATAAAAGAAATGCTTCTTGAAGGGTGGTAATGCAATGTCCTTAGCAGAAGCCTGTTGTCCTACTGTTTCCCCTCAGCAAAAATAATTTTTTATACTTCTCAATTTATTGTATTGAATTTTGTATCTGTCATACCAACGGCAAGAACCAGCAAATCAAATTCACCCTGGATTAGATAATAAGAATAGTTTGACCTATAATAAGTTAAAAGACAGTGACTCAATATGTAATCAAGAATTTTGATTCTTGCTTTCTCTCCTTCCGGCCATCCTCAATGACAGTGATGTGCTAAAGCTAGTTCATCTTGTCATCATAATATGGTTATCAATAATAAAATAGACTGTATTTTCCATTTTGCATGAACTGCATAGAAGAATGAGGCTCTTACATACTAATACAATGGAAACCATTCCTCTGAGTCTGATTGAGTCAATTTAGTTTACATTCAAACTCTTGAAATAAAGACTGTTCTTATAAACTAAGTCATATATTTTGTTTGAATTAAACCACAGCTCCTCAACCAAATACTAGAAAAATGCTCCAGGGCTATGACAGGCTTATCTACTCCTGGAATTGTCACCTATGAGCCATATGGGCCCCTCAGAGGAAAGATAATTAACTTCTCTACATTTGTATAATGTCAGGAAGGCAACACAAGGAAGATTGTATGTTGAAAACATAACTGTGAAATAAGTTCAAACAGATTTATTCAGAAGGCCTTTTCTTATCCCCCCAGCAGTACCCAGCCACTCAGAACTGAAAATAATGTATTCTCCTTAAATTTTAAGTAATACCTTCACCCACGGCCTTATGCATGCATAAACGCAAACTTCCACTTTTGCAGTGCAAATCCCTTTGCATGGGCATTGACATCAGACCTTATCACACTGTCCACTAAGAACTTGGAGCATAAAAATGGTAGTAAGATGCCTTGAAGGAAATAATTTATCTCTTCTCTGATCGGAAACTTCATATTTCTTCCTAGGATAAATAAACACATATAG
The DNA here is from genome assembly GCA_963573385.1 of Cacajao melanocephalus. Classification (NCBI taxonomy): domain Eukaryota; kingdom Metazoa; phylum Chordata; class Mammalia; order Primates; family Pitheciidae; genus Cacajao; species Cacajao melanocephalus. The sequence continues at coordinate 41,302 of CAUYLG010022210.1, forward strand.
ATATAAAAACTTAACAATTTTGGTGATTAATATGAGATGTACTTGCATAAATATGACTTTCTGCAAAAGAAAAAATGAGAACCATTGAGGCAATGTAAAAAGGTGGTGGATATATTGATAAATTGTTTTGTCAGTTGGGAAGTAGGTCTTTCTCCACGTAGATGCCCTTTCAGGGAGATTTGGTAAAGTGTTTGAAGGCCAAGTAACAGAAGGTAGGGTTGGAAAAAGAAAACTGAATAGTGCTTTTGCTTTTTGCTCTAACCTCCCAAGCAACAGAGAAAAATTTCAGGATTCCTGAGAATTGGTGGGGTTTGGTAAGCAAAACGCACTTTCAAAAGTGAAGAAATTTTCACTGTGTACCCTTATTCCTTGCTTCTCCTCTATTCTGGTCTCAGCAGCTTTAATGACTCAGAATTGAGTCACAGTCTACACCCAAGGAGTACAGAAGCCCTTATACAATCATCATAAAAAAAAAAAGCTGGCACTTTGAAAAAGATTCAGAAATTTATACCACTGCTGGAAACAGGCACCCAAGACACCATCCTGTTCAACCATAGGGCCAGGAGTGAGTGAAGGTGCCATTGAAAGTATGGTGAAGTCATTGTGGACTTTGAGGGATAGAGAGAAAGAGTCCTAGATCTCAGGCAGACCTAGATGCTGGAAAGTGAATAGAGAAGTAGAAAAAGAAAAGGGGAGAAAACCTCCACGTCTGATAAAGCCATCCTCCATAATTTGCTTTAGACCTAGATGCTAGAAAGTGAATAGGAAAGTAGACAAAGAAAAGGAAAGAAAGCCTCCAAATCTGATAAAGCCATTCTCCATCTCTCTCCATCAGGGAGAAAAAGGGATCTTCCGGCAGCTCTGAACGTAACCCTTGAAATGCTGAACTTAAGCCACAGGGTATAGCGAAACTTGCAGTGAAGAAAAGTAAAAGAGACTAAAATGGCCTTTGTCTTGTTGCTTCTATATATAAATGCATGGTAGGAATCAATGTTACATGTCTATAAGTTTTTATCCCTGTAACAAAGTGATCATTTTGACAAGAGGAAAGTTAGAGATAGATAAGCGAGTTAATAAGACAAACTCACCTGCCCTTTGCCACCAGTGAGTTTGTTAAAATTGAGCTTCAGTGCCAATCAATTTATTGGGCACTTTGGGTAGAACAGTTCTCTAAAAGTAATGATGATTTTTGGCTTATTAGAAAGTTTTCAAGAGAAGGCTACATCCAAAGAGATAAAGTACTTACTGGCAGGTAATCTTGGGGTGATTTAGACTTGAGGTTGTGAAAGAGCTACTAGATATATTCTTCTATGAAATGTAGTTGTTAATGGGCACTTGTTAAATTGGATGTGTAAGCCATAGAAACCTGATATCTCTCTTGCCTAATGCTAATTTTTTTTAGTAGGTCAAGTTCAAGTCTTTATTCAAGAAGGTGAAAAAGGCTGGAAAAGCTCTGCTTATTGATTAGATATGGTGTAGTGAATATTGTTGCTAACATATTTCTAACAGCCTCTTGGCTTTACATAAGAATATGGCTGCTGTCCTTTTGGGAACATCATTGGGGTGACACTGGCATCTTTGGGCTGGGAAGATTTATATCCCGCTCCACTGCCTGAAGTAAAGCTGAATCTGTTGACCCTTTTGGATTTTGACTCACAGAGATTCCCCTAAATAGTAGAAACTGGATGACTGATGTTAATTGAAACCCAATGGTGTTTACTGTAGATTTTTCAGCCTCAGGGCCAGCCATTCCAAATTGAAAGCAGGCAGGACCATCTGCTCAGTGGACTGAACTTGGACTCTGAAACCGATACAGATAAATATCACCCATTTTGGGGGACATGGTTGTAGAAGTGGATCATGATTGTGGAATGAACTATCTCAATAAGTTAAGTAGATACACTTGGCAATAGTGTGTTCTCTGATGAGACCACCTGAAATCGAGCTACTGCCTGAATCTTATATGTTTCTGAGGCAAAGGAAATCGATAGCAAGTCAGACTGTAACTTCTGCCAGAGATGCCCCCTTTGTCTCCAGGTTAGGGAGGACCTATTGCATAGACTGTGCCCCCAGTATCCTCTGGCAAATTTACAAATTCGGGATTTCTGCCTGCTCTCCAGTCTTATTAGCTGCTTCTGGCCATACTCAGATAATCCTTCAGGCTAATGTGTGTCATATATTTGGCTTTATGGACCAATTGCTGTTTGATAAGAATGTGCCTTTTATGGTAGACGTTATACAACAATAAGCTGATAGACTGATTTTACTTCCTTCGTCTTCTGATCCACAAAACTTAGTTTGGCAGTTTGCTGTTGCCAGTTGGTTGGTTGGTTTATTGAGCAATGGAGGGATTATCTCCTCCATTCTATTGTTGGATGATAATCAGGATGAAAGGAGTGGGGAAATTTAGGGATTATATTGTGAAATTTCAGAATTCTGCCCTTTCCATTCCTGAGCATAATGAACAGCACCCGCACCTCAGCCTGGGTAGCAGACCCTTTTGACTGTAATTTGCACAAAAGTAAACCCAGATGATTTACTCTTGATTCTGGCTAAATTAGATGAAAATGTGTTTGTCCTTCTTGCACCAGAAATTTGTGAAAGTCAGACTTTGCACCAGAAAGATCTGGTACAAGAGGAACAAGAGCATTTTCATATAATTTCTGGATGATGTCTGAGTGACAGCAGAAGATGACTAGCGAAAATGTAAATTTGTGTTTACTGAAATAGGACAGGCTAATTTTGTGAAAGTGAAAAAAGAAAAAAAAAAAAAACACTGACACATAAGGAGACAACTCAGTAAATTTTAAAAGGTACAGACAAAAGCAGCATTAATATTCATTGGGTTTCAGAATTGCCCCTGGATCTATCCTCTAGAAGGAAAATACTCTAGTATTGATCCCCAAACAGTTCCAAGTATCTTAGTGCCTGAGTCTGCCATCCCTCACCAGATAATTCTAACCACTAGTCAGTTGGTGATGGTTCCAGCTCCTAGACCTAAGGTTAAAAACACCTCTGTCTCAGTCATTCTGTAGGGTTCCTGAATGGTATCATGGACAAGCAGGACAGATTAAACTGACCACCCTCAAGCAGTCCCTCTGAAACCCATGACTGAATTCTACTATTTATACTGAATAAGAATATCTAAGGCTTATTACCATCCTATAGAAGATGGAAAGTCCTGCGGGAAGCCCCATTGGGGCACTACAGGAGATCACTGGCAACTAGCTCCATCTGACTGTCGTATGTTGTATTTGGGAGACCCAGTAATTGTTTCCAGTACTACTATATTTGCTTCAGCATTGTACTTGTATGAAATGCATGCATTGATTTTTCTCACTGTGATTTGCATATAGGAGTGGTTATAACACACATTTAACTGTTTTTTAAAAAAATATCACTAGTAAACCAGGTAGCCCTCAGATGACTGTGAATATCTCTTCAAAATGAGGATACACTCAGTTACCTGGGAGAGTTTCCTAGAGGTAAAACTGGCTTATTATTCATACATATTATGGGGACAATTTTACCCACAAGGGAGTCATTCCAGTTAGAAAGCTAGTTTAAGCTGGGTGCTGTGGCTGCAACCTGTAAACCCAGCACTTTGGGAGGCCAAGGCAGACGGATCACTTGAGGCTAGAGGTCTGAGACCAGCCTAACCAACATGGTGAAAACCCATCTCTACTAAAAGTACAAAAATCAGCTGGATGTGGTGGTGTATGCCTGTAATCCCAGCTACTAGAGAGGCTGAGGCACGACAATCACTTGAACTCCGGAAGCAGAGGTTACAGTGAGCCGAGATGGTGCCACTGCACTGCACTCCAGCCTGGGTGACAGAGCAAGACTCTGTCCCAAAAAAAATTTTTTTTTAAATAAAAATATAGTTCAAAATTTGTCAGTTCCCTAGACTTTTTCTTGCAAGCCCAGCTTGCATCTGTGCAATCACTGGTGCATCCTGCTATATCTGGCTTAATGCGTTGGCTAGATGGAAAGATCTATACAGAAATTTAAGGAGAAAGCTACCAGGTTTGCTAAGATTCATTGATAGTTTACAGGATCTATTCAGCTGGCTGGATTGTGGAGCTGAAAGAAATACTGCAGGTTGGTTTCATCCTGCTTCCCTGAGTCTTGCTGATAATAGTGTTAAGTGCCGTATAAGATAAACTGAATAGATTTGTTTCTAGCCCTGCAATTTGTCCATATGAATCAGAATGGCCAATTCAGTGGTACATTGATGGAAAATATGCCAGAAGTTGGACCACACAACGTTGAGGAGTAGACCTGTTAGGAAATAACGCTCATGAAGATATCCTCATATCTGCATAGTCAGAGTTCTCTCTTAAATGCAAAAATGGCAACCTGAGTTAAAGTATAATTTAATTGCCACCCTTGAAGAAATAGAAACATCTTCATTTGATTAAATTTTAGAGGTGGCCAAAATGGAAAACTTCCCCTCTCCTCAGATAGGTTTCACCTATATTCCAGAGCCAAGTTTAATCTCCCTTCCTCTTTAAGGCAGGGAAGATGGACTGAGTGCTTTGCCAACCGTCTTAGAAAATTTCCAAGATTCAAAATTTTGTCTTCCTGTTGTACAAATCCCATTGTACATTCTGGTCCTCAATATGTAACCATGTCAGAAAGCAAGGCATACAGAGGCATGAAAGCTGCTTTGTGAGTGAATATATGGTTTGATCCTTAATCCCGAGGCCTTGTGTGTCTGTCAGTGTGTATAGACGCATGAGTGTGTGCACACATTATATGCACATACAGACACATAGACACACTCATACAAGGTGACGTCTCGGAAACTTCACAGTTTAAAATTCAAGTCTAATCAAATTCCAGTGGCATAATTTAGAAAATCAGCAGCAAATGTTAAAAACCCAGCTCATACTATGATTCTCTAGCCATGTCATGTTCATTTTTGAAAATTTAGTTGCTAACATTATTTTAGCATAAGTATTGGAAACTCTTGATGCAGCTACCTTTTAAAATTATCAGAGTTAATCAGCACAGGGAAACACAAGAGGGCTAACACCTGCTAAATGACCCTTAAATGAAAATTTTCATTACAGTTATGTGTTTTAATAACACTTTTATGTCATCTTATTAAATGTTTGCCCTTAAAGGGCACACATAATTTCCATCTATGTAATTCTCCTAATTTAAAATCTCTACACTATAATCATAAACTTTATCTGGGTATTGTTGTTAAAAAGACCTTTGATGTCGCCATGTTATATGGCTTAAAAAGACACATTTACTTGTAATCCTTAAGGTAACGAAAAAATGGACGTAATGAACAATTTTGATGAACTCGTTCTGACAACTAATTTTTTTGCTTTTAAAATAATTTATCAGGTTGAATTCTGACTTCAGTATACTTGTGTTATCAATAAATATGTTTTATTTATGGAGAGTTTACAGGATGCTTTATCTTTATATACCATCTGGAAAGAAAAAGAGAGATAATGATAGTAAGCTATTTAGTAGTTGGTGGCAGCTGGTACATAAACTTACAGTTATCAGTTGACAAACATAGCAATTATCAATCAATGCCAGCAAAATTATGTCTACTAGTTACTATACTTATACTTGCAACATAGCAAAAATTATAGTCTTTTTAGTTCAAAATTAAAGAATGATTATATTATTGAAGTCTGTACATCATTTCATTTGATAATAAAAACTCTAATGAGTAAAAACGAACAAATTTTTCCTTATAGCTACCTTATTCGCTTTAATTTTATCAATATCTAACTATTATGAGTTTTCTTTTAAATATCTAAGTATTATGAGTTTTCTTTTCTTTGATCTATGCTTTTTGATCCTCCTATTCAGAAGTGTCTCTATGTCAATATGTAATTGACTTGCCATTGTTTGCATTACTGTCTTTTCCCGTTTGATACTGGGATTTGTTTATCATCCATGTTATAATCATCTTCTGCTGTGTTTCCCTATGCTCTGATGATGGCTTTTCCAATTAAGAGTAGTATCAGTTTCCAGGCCAGACATGGTGACTAACGCCTGTAATACTGGCATTTTGGGAGGCCGAGGCGAGTGCATCACCTGAGGTCCAGAGTTTGAGACCAGCCTGACCAATATGGAGAAATCCCGTCTCTGTTAAAAATACAAAAATTAGCTAGGCGTGGTGGAGGGCATCTGTAATCCCAGCTACTCAGGAGGTTGAGGAAGGAGAATCACTTGAACATGAGAGAAAGAGGCTACAGTGAGCTGAGATTGTGCCATTGCACTCCAGCCTAAAAAAGGAGCAGTATCAGTTTTCAATACCAGGGCAGAAATTTTTAATGTATAGTATTTATATCAGAGTCAGGATGCATTGTTTATTTATATCATAACATTAATCACCCTACCAAAAAATTTATGCAATCCCCTGATAATTATCTCCTGATATTTTTTGCAGAATTATATGTGTATTTTACTACTCAGAAAATATTGTGCTGTGGTACCCTAGCCTCATGCTTCAAAATGACAATGCTCCAACATCATAGTAGCTATGAACTCTTCAAATATTTTGTAAAGTTTGCTTTTTACTCTGTAGGTTTGTTGTTAAAAAGAAAACAATACTAAAATTGAAAAGAAAAACAACATTCTTGCTTTCATAAATACATTGCTTTTTGTTTGTTTTGTTTAATTGCTTTGGAGATGTTGAAATTATCCTTTGGCTATTTTTGCGTTAAGAAAATGAGTGGTCAATTACTTATGTTTGCATCCTTCACAGGACCATACACAGATTTCTGGACCCTAAAGGTGTTCACTGAGAGCTTAGATGGGATAAACGCAAGTTTGGCAGGTTGAGTTTCTCAAATTATTCTTTTATCTTCGTAGGATCAGTGTGAAGGAAAAACATATTTATTTGTGGGTATTAAACCAAAGTGTTTTATGAAAATAAACTGGATTAGCATGTTTTGCTGGGATTATAATTATCTACCAGCTGTAAACAAAACCTTAGGCTACTGTGTAGGGTGGCCCGGCTATGCAAGGAGCAGTTAAAAAAAATTATGTTAGTTACAGGCTCTAATTCAGAAGGGAATAAATAGTCATGAAACATTTTGACATATTGTATACTAATTATCAAATGACCTAAACTATGCATTTCAGTTTATCTGCAAGTTTTGAAATTTGTTTTTGTATTCTCATAACACATCAATATTCTTTATTCTTATCCAGCAAATCTAAAATCACACGTATCTTTATAACTTCTATAATAATTCATTTTGGAATCTATATATAACATCATTCTCTCTTTATTTAGATACGGAAATTTTTACAACTTGGGTTGGCTTTGGCTTCAGAATGCCATTAGACTATTTAATAATATACAGGAGGGGTTTATGGATGCCAGTCAGTCATGTAATACTGTGAATTTATTACATATGGAACATGGTTCTTTTTTATTGTAAAGGGTATGTAGATTTAGTCCTGTGTGTTTGCATTCATTAACATGTTGTAGAGAAAAGTAAATCATCACTATAATCAATTTTTGACATTTTTATCACATTTAACCTCATAGATTTTGATTTATACACTTTCCAAGTATAGAATGCTTGAGGTTACTGAACCAAAACCATTTATGATGTTTGTATTCTATTTGGACTAGTTACTATTTTATTGGCACTTAGGAAACAGTACCTAGAACAGCCATAAATCTGACTCAGGTCTTGTATGGTGATATTCTACCTTGGAGATTTTGTCTTTCTGTTGAAGTCAGAGACAAAAATAAATTGTAAATAAAAGTGAATTTTAAATGTATTAATACATATCAATTGACTCTACAGAAATCCCGAACTTGCCACCAACCTCCCATCCCAAAAGGAGAGGATCATAGCCATTGAAAAAACATGAGGAGCTAGATGTGAGAGTAATCCTTATTGGCTCAGAACTGTGGGTGAATGTGGCAAAATTACATATGGATACGAGATCACCAGAAAGAAAGAGACTACATAGGCCTAATAAGAAATATTCAGAAAATGCTTCTTTCCAGAGTTTCACCCTCAGGGAAAAAAAAAAAAAAAAAACTGCTTGCAGAAAGCAAATCGTACCCACAGAAATACAGAGGGTAATACAGAAAAGAACGTCAGATAGCTAATATGCAGGGGCTTGAAAGATCTAGATTCCATCTTGAACTTATCAAATGTTCTTAACCAGACTTTACTTTGAGGGACAGTAGTTAAATAGAGAGGTCATACTTTGAGTGCTTTCTGAACAGCAGAGTAGAGACAGTTTTCAAACTATGAAGCCAGAAACTGCGATAGCACACAAGAGTGTCCATCCACAAGCCTAAAATATCTTTCAGGTTTGGCCAGGCACAGTGGCTCACACCTGTAATCCCAGCAATTTGAGAGGCTGAGGCAGGTGAAACATCCGAGGTCAGGAGTTTGAGACCGGCCTGGTCAACCTGGTGAAACCCTGTCTCTACTAAAAATACAAAAATTAGCTGGGCGTTGTGGCAGGTGCCAGTAATCCCAGCTACTTGAGAGGCTGAGGCAGTGAAATCACTTAAACCCAGGAGGCAGAGGTTGCAGTGAGCCAGGATCGTGCCACTGCACTCTACTCTGGGTCACAGAGCAAGACTCTGTCTCAAAAAAAAAAAAAAAGAAATCTTCAGGTTTTTTCATGGGAAGCAAAGAATACCATCTAACCCAGTTAAAATTAGTATTTTGAAAAGACAAAAATGAACTAAGTGATATTCCAATAGAAAATGAGAATGCACCAGAAAATGAGGACACAAAAGGATATAATAGGTTAATGTTTCAAGCAACCTCAGAAAAGAGTACTTAGAATTAAAAATAAAAACATTACAAGTGGTATGGCCAGCAAAATTATCATACCTGTCATATCTGGAGTGAGAAAGTGAAAAAAACGTAGTAGGCTAACTGAAGATCTGAAAATGTTCACTTAATTAGTAAATCTATGTAAAGCACTAGAACTACAATAATAAAAATATACCTACTTTTGAAATGCTACTATGCATTTAGAAACTCTAATCACATATTAAGTCACAAATGCAACTTTAATTTGTTAAGAAAATGAAATAACATTTTTCTGAATGCAATAGAGTAAGAATACATGTTAATGGCAACAATAACGAAAACATCTTCTACAGATAAAATAAATTAGTTCCTATTAAAGATCCCTTGGTCAAAGTGGAAATAAAAACTGATATTGCATCATTTGTACAAAATGACATGAAAAATCAAACCTATCATTGTCCATGTGATGCAGGTAAAGTGATGCTGCTGACACCAACTGGATCTATTTCAATTTTCTGTTCATTACCTTTGTCTGTCTTAGCTATTGCCTTATTAGCAGCTCAAAAGGAAAGCACCTAGCTCACAGGCAAATGAATAAGCAGCCAGTGAACACTGCTGAGTTTTCAATTATTTATCTAATAAAGAGCAGAAGCAGAGATACCAAGAAAAAATACTATGCAACAGTCTTGCATGTTCTTCACATGTACCCCCAAACCTAAAATGCAATAAAATATATATTTAAAAAAAGATGATGAGAGAACATAACTTTCAAACAGTAAAACCTCCTGTAAAATCACTTTAATAGCAATATTATATTTACCCTGATGAACAAATTTATATGAAAAATACACATACAATAATGTTGACATTTTGTTGCATTTTTATATGGTCTGGGAGAAAATATATATATTTCCCCACATTAATCCATGTAGAAATACTAATTCCAGATGCTATAATAATTAAAATTAAATGACATAATAAAAATATATCATTAAATAATGTATTTTTATAAATATGGAGTAACATTTCCTAAAAAATAAAGCAAGAATTGTGAAGATCAAAAATGAAAATTTGATATATACATTAAAAATAAATAATTAAAGTTCAAAAACCAAACACATACAAAGAACAACAAATAGAATCTTCCTGTAGGGGAAAGGAGTTACAACATATTTGATAAAAGAAAAGCTGAAAACACTTGAGCACTGAGATTACACAATTCAATATAGAAAAAAACAACAGAATAGATATAGTGTTCAAATGTTAACAGAAAGAAAAGGAAATTAATAACTCATGCCTTTGAGAAGGGATTCAAAGGCATAAGTCAAGAAATAAAACAATAATAATAAACTCTTCATTTGAGTTTTGTGGTAAGAGCAATACGAATGAATATAAAAGTCTGTCATATGCATACATGTGAAAGAGACTATGTATTTTACTTATCAATAGTCAGAAAAGGAACAATTAAAATGAATTCTTTGTCCTCTCAGTTGCACTCTTTGCTACCTACTTTTTAGAAATAGAGCAGTGAGAAAATTTGTTGCAACAATGTTTGCAGTTGAAAACACAAATTGTGTTTTATTCATAAAAGAAAAAAAATTAGTTTTTAAACAGAATCGGATTTATACCTACGAACATAAAAAGTTCATTACTTATTAAGTGAGAATGTATGATACTCTTCTTACACAAGCAAAAATAATAAAACTTTTATAATTATATAGTAAGATTTTATTCTTCAGACGTTATTGTGGGTTATCTCAAAATGGAGAGTAGAAAGCAGAATGTTATAATACATAAGAAACTGTAGGCATTGACACATTCCGATCAAAAACCATATGCCTTCTTCTCTGATTTTATAACAAAAAGACAGATAAATTTATCACAATGCATAAAAATGTCAAGTGGGAAAGAAAGAATAAGCTCATAGGCTATGATCTAAATATAGCTATGCTCTCTCATCAATTTCTCATCTACAACTTCATAACATTAGGATTTGAGGAGAATGTTGTATTAAAGTTACAACTGGTTATTTAATGCCATGATTTAATAAAATATAATATATTTATTTTTATAGTTCTTTCTACTTTTCCCCATGTTTCAAATTCAGAAATATGCAAAAAGTACATACTGATTTGAGAAATATTGGATAAAAATTACAATATTAAAATTACATAGCATATTTGTAATAACATTACTATTGTTAATAATTATAGTAATAAATAACATTTATGCACACTTTCAGTGGGCCATGTACCTTAACAGAACTTGATAGGTCTAATCTTACTAAACACATGCAACTATCCTGCAAGATAGACATTCATTTTATATATAAACAAACTAAGGCATAGGTAAGTAATTAGATCAGAGTTACACAGCAAGTAGTGTTAAATTAAATTTGAGTTCATGATGCCTCCATACTTTGAGTTCTTACATAACAAACTGCCACCTAACTTAATATGTAAATGAACTGACAAATTAATTTTAGGAGTATAGCATTTTATAAAAGCGGAGTCTCAGCAAATCACAGCAGCCAACCTTCAGCTAATCGTGGTCTACATCTAGCTGTAACCAGTCATAGCAAGCATCTAGCTGTAACCAATCAAGCTGTTTTTGTACCTCACTTCTGTTTTCTGTCCGTAAATGCTGCCTGCCTATATTGTGGAGCAGAGCTCTTTGAATCTCTTCTGGTTCTGAGGGCTGCCCAATTTACAAATTATTCTTTGCTCAATTAAACTCTGTAAAATTTAATTTGTCTAATGTTTTTAACACTAGTAAATTCAGGATTTTAATCCAAGTTTTACACTGTTCTAGATAAACCGTTTTTAAAGTTGAGTACTACATTTAATATGAATATAAATACTTTTAAAATTACTGGCATTTTAATCTGGAAGTAATATTTCTGAAAATTGTTTTTGTCATACTCCTAAAAAAATTCTTCTTAACATATCCAGTAATTAAAGTCATGGCTTTGTCTCTCATGTTGTTATTTTTTCACGCATTCTTTCACCCATTGTCTTTGTGGTTTTAAAGCAAGATTATATAGAGCGTAAAATTAATGTATCCAAAATAGTAGAGTAAAAAATGTACTCAAGTTTTGTAAGATGATTCATTTTACAGAAAAAGATGGTGTGGTTGATAGACTCCTAAGGTGAGCTCCATCATCTCTGTTACTGGTGTTCATGCCCATGTGTGATTCCCTTTCCTTGAATACAGGTGGGAATTTGACTTGACTGTTACCAATAAAGTAATAGCAACTATGACAGGATGTACACAATTATATGTAAGTTTGTAACATCGATTCTTATAAATTATCTTCTGCCTTGCTGACTTTGGGGTGCTTCATGTCAAGGAACTGTGAGTATCCTCTAGGAGATGATGGCAGCCTCAGGATGACAACTAGCAAGAAATTGCTACTTTCAGTCCTACAACATCAAGGAAATGAATCCTTCCAACAACCTCAGTGAACAGAGGTGGAACCTTCTCTAATCGAACATCATCAAGGAGAGAATCCACCTTCTTATAACACCAGGATTGCCACTCTGCCAAGGAACCAGCTAAACAATTTCTGCATTCCTCCCCAACGAAAAGGGAGCTAACAAACGTATTGTTTGAGTCACATGTTTGCAGTGATTTGTTATGTGGAAATAGAAAACCATTCTAAATGGGGTTAATGAAATCCTCTTCATAGGATTAGTACAGGTATCACATACATAAGTTAGAAGAAAACACTTTGGAAAGGGCAGAGCAATACAAAAATATATTATTAGCCAACAGTTGTAAGTTCTTTCTTATCAGTACTTAACTTTAAATGGAAATGGATTAAACTGTCCAACTGCAGTCCATTAAAATTAAGATGGTGAGTGAATGCTGTTGAGCATGCCATTTCTTTTGAGGTAATAAAAATATTCTCTTATAAGACAGTGATGATAATTTTACATTTTGGATATACTGAAAATTACCTAATTAGAATTTAAAAAGTGTCTGAAATGAGGAAGAAAATGATCTTGAGTGGCTTTTGCTGCAGAACAGTCCCATGTTTATTGATGTTTAATCCCAAACTTAAGCTTTTCTGAGCTTTAGAATGTTGTAAGATAATATGTTTTGATCACAAGTAATATTGACCTTCTCACTACTATGTTTAACACACTTCATGGTTGTTCATTGCCTTTCATTGAAAGTTGCAGCACTATTCACAATAGCAAAGACATGGAATCAACCTAAATGCCTATCAATTTTAGACTGGATAAAGAAAATGTGGTACATATATACCATGGAATACTATGCAGCCATAAAAAGGAATGAGATCATGTCCTTTGTAGGGACATGGATGGAGTTGGAAGCCATTATCCTTAGCAAACTAATGCCAGAATGGAAAACAAAACACCACGTGTTCTCATTTGTAAGTGGGAGCTGAACAATGAGAACACATGGACAGACACATGGAGAGGAACAGCACACACTAGGGCCTGTCAGGGGATAGAGCATGGAAAGGGAGAGTATTAGGAGGAATAGCTAATGCTTGCTGGCCTTAATACCTAAGTGATGGGTTGACAAGTGCAGCAAACCACCATGGCACATGTTTACCTATTAACAAACCTATATGTCCTGCACATGTACCTCAGAAATATTAAAATTAAAATTAATAAAAGAAAGTTGCAACATCCTAACTCTTACTTTGGGAGTGTCTCAAACTTCTAAATATGACTTTTTTTTTTCTTTCTGGGCAAAAGTGAATTTATGATGGTTTATTGAATTTGAAGTTCATATTTTCTTTTTATTCTCTGCTGGAGTGGAGTAACTAAGTCCGGCCCACACTCCTCACTGTGATGAAAAGGATATTGCACTCCACCTCCCGAAAGGAGGGGTATAGAAGAATTTACATTCAAACGCTAAATCCATCTCTGTAATTATAAATTTGAGGAGAGCTTTATGGTTTTGCAAATGTTCTGTGTCTCCTTCATGTTTTGCCCACGAATTTGAGTATTCATCAGTGGATTTTGCTGGCAGTAATTATTACTCTGGTTCTCAGTGGTGATTACTGTAGATTTTAATTGCATTGTTTTGTGATCTGGGAATAGAACCTATAGGATATCAATTACATGGCTTTATTTAACAAATTCTTTTTAGCCAAATGTACATTTTGGCGGCTGATTTTCTCATACAATCTTGAAAATAATTAATATACTTTATTGAACGTAAATTAGATTTACTACATTTTTTCATCAAATATTTCAAATATTTGCAATTATTTTTTCCTTAACCTATCAGTTTGTATGTAAGTTGTGTTAAAATATTCTAATCTGAGTTACTAAGTCCTTCTTTGAATATTTTTCAATACTTACATCATAAGATTCATACTTTTTAAATGTAATCTAAATTAATTCAAAATTGTTACAGATATTAACAATTATTTTTATATTTTTTCTGTCTTTTGCCCATTTAATATTTATCACCTTAATCATTTTAAACTATTACTAATATTGCCATAACTGACCTTAACTTTGCTCATCTGTGTTGCTTATTACACTTTATACTAACAATAATGTGATGTCTTACAATATAGTTCAGGGATTGGAAATAAGGTTAAAAACTTTCAGCTTAGCCAGGCATGGTGGTTCATGCCCGTAATCGCAGCACCTTTGAGAGGCCCAGGTGGGCAGATTGCTTGAGCCCAGGAGTTCCAGACCAGGCTAAGCAACAGGGCGAAACCTCTTTACAAGAAATACAAAAGTTAGCCAGGTGAGGTGGCATGCGCCTGTTATCCCAGCTACTAGGTAGGCTGAGGTGGGAAGATTGCCTGAGCCCAGGAGATCGAAGGTGCTGTGAGCTGTGTTGACGCCATCCATCCTGGGTGACAGAGGGAGATCCTGTCTCAAACAACAAACAAATGAAAAAGTTTAGCTTGCTTTCCTGGGGGAATACAGCTGTAGTCAATGAGCTGCAGTTTATTCTGAAGCAAAATTAAAATCTCACCCTCCTTCCTGCACTGTATGAGCCAGAGTAGCTATGCAATATGTGGAATCCAGGTAAAATAGAAAATGTAGGGCCTCTTGTAAAATTGTTGAGAATTTTAAGATGACGACAGCAGAGTATTAAATCAAGCAAAGCAGACTTTTGAGAGCAGGACCCTATGTGACTGTGCGGGATACCAATCATTTAGCTATCTCTATAAAATTGGCATTCTTCAAAACCACAAAGCTTTGGAGGAAGCTCAATGACTAAAGCCTTATGCTCTACACGATGGCATCAGAATATCATCATTTTGACTTGTTCTAGGCTCAAATACACTTTTGTTATATATTGAAAACAAATGTTGAACATATAGATAAGCAAACCACATTTATATAAACTGCATAGAAATAATTAAAGCACACATATATATATATACATTTATTTTTATAAAAAGAACATGTCTATCTCACTGAAAAGCAAACCTCAAGAGGTAATTAACCTGAAAGAACCATGGTGAATTTTACAAAATATTCTCACAGTGGATAAATTTTTGTTACTTTATCTTTACATTATTTGAAAGTTTATAGAATACATTTTGGATTAGTAAAATATGTATGTCTTTATACTATAAGTATAAGCAAAAACAACAAATATCCTACTAGTACTTCGTGTAAAATGTGCTGTTTTAATTTTTCATTTAATTAGTGAGAATATTCATATTTGCTGAAAATGCATTTTTTATACCTACTCTGAAATTTGCTTTTATCTAAACACTGATATTAATAGTTGTAGCAGAATTTACAGTGAGACTGGAAGATTATTATTATTTTAGCCCTCATTATATCTATGTATGTTGTTTGGTTTAATTGACAAGTTATAGTCTTGAAAATAGTATAAGCCTATAAAATTTTTTGATTTTTAGTTTAGTTAATACTTACCAGATTTTATGAAAAATGACTTCAGATTACATTATATTACTTTTATTATGGTGTGATGAATTGGTACACGTATGGAAATGTACATGAAAGGCTTATATTTTTATACACATGGCAAAAGAGCTATATTGTAATTGTAAAAGTGGCTGAAAGTAATGCAATCACTGAAAAAACTAAATATTTTTAGTTACCTGTAAATGTTATAGAGCATGAATGAAATCACAGCTTCTGCAACAATAATTGCCTTTAAGTTTTTTTTTTACTAAAATCACCAACCACTGTATTCCAGAAGCAATTAAATCTTAGCCATATAAAAATAAATTGTTGAGCAGCCACTTTTTTCTCCAAACATATGTATTATATCCAATCTTCTCGTATGTCATAAAATAAAAATAACAGGTCTTTCAAAACACCTTCACCATTGGAAGAGATAAAAAGAAAATGGAAAAAGGAAAGAATCTGATATGTGAGTTTTTTAAGATAAAGAAATCTTTTCCTAAGAGAATAATTTTAAAGAGAATGCACATACCTTTGAGAATAAAGGCAATATGGATGCTGTCATGTAATGAATACCAATAAGATCTGTATAGAAATTGTAAATGGCAAGAGAGGGTGAGAAAGCAAAGAAAACGTTATTTGTTTTGTCTTCCTTTGATTTAAAATTTTCTATTGTTTCTGGACCTTAACGATAGATTAGTAAAAATAAAAGGACAACATGACAAATACTATAATAAAAACATTGAAGTTGAATATGAATGATTTCTCCTTGAGTTTCACTCTTCCCATTTAAGGATTGCATGACCCTGGACACACCAAAATGTTCATTGAAATGTAAGTCTTCTCATTTATTAGGTCAATGTCATAATATCTACTATATTAAGACAACAATGAAAACAATGTACATAACAATAGCTGGAACATTATCTAGTATTTATAATAAATATCAATGATTAATAATTTTTTCTGAATACAATTATAAGATAAAATACAGGAGTTCCATGGGTTTATAGCTGATGCAACCAGCTATTCTTAAAATTTCTGTACTGATATTTCACAGCACACATTAGCTGGTGTTCTTCAGTAAAGCTATTTTCAATACATTCCAATTAATCAAAACTCTTGAAAATTTATTTTCAATAAAATTTGCTTTTAAGGTACTATAAACATATCTTTCAATACTTGTTTAATTTGTATACTTAGTAAGTACATTGATAACATTTGAAATTGCCTTGCATGTGTAAAAATTGTGAATGAATTATACATTTGATTAGTATTGAAAAGTCATTCATAGATGGAAACTATCTTTGAAATAGATCTAAACTTATATCTAACCAAAATACATATGTAATGTGCATTTAAAAATAAAATTGTTTCTACATAGATGAATTGTTGCTCTCCTTATTTCGTTAAATTATATCTCATTGCTAGAACAGGTAAATTGGGAAAATGTGGGTCTTATTGATGATATTTTCTCTTTATTTCTTATGTCTCTAGGCTAAAGAGTTACTTTCAAATTTATTAAAATAATACAATAATTATTTGTTTTAAAAATTTTATAAAATAGCTAATATGAATCCAAGCGGAAGTTCAACTTGACAACAAAGATCATAAAAATTGTCTCATCATCAGCCTCTATGTTAACACAAACTGATAATTTCATCTATCAATAACATTCTTGACTTTGATTATCTTTATAATTTCTATATCATTGCCAAGAATAAAAACAACACTAAGCTATGGATTGACTAGATTTTAGAAAAACTGCCTAAATGTGTTATTACTGAATATTAAAATGAAAGCTATTTAGCATTAAACATTACTTTAAAAAATTTGTACACTGATCATTTTAATATCTAACTTTCTGTCTGGCCTACGGAATCTGAAAGAAGTAAATTTTTAAAACATAGAAAAGTATTTCTCAATTTATCAGGTTTATGAGACACTAGCTCCTAAATTTTATGGACTAACATTTTTTAAAACCTAGACTTCTGTGTGTCACCCCAGAAAATTAAAAAAAAAAAATGCCCAGCTAAAGAAATCAAATTGAGAAGATATATGGCTATATTTTACTACAAAAATGCTTCAAAACAATAGAGCATGCCGCTTTCAATATACCAGTCTATGCAACTTATCTCTAAATAAGTAATCAGAGCACTTGTGTTTTACCTGAATAGAATAAAATTCTAAAAACTAATGTCATTTGGGTGATTTTATTAAATACATGAATGTCATATTAAAATTAGCTTATGTAAAATTATAGTTCACTTCAGTGTAACTTACATTTATTTTCATTTCTTTCTAGTAAGTGAAAATTACTGTTTTGATGATATTAAATTTAGTATTGCTTCAAAAATAGAAATAGTTTGCTATTTAATTAGAAAATTGAATCTTACAAAGAAAAAATGGAGAAGCATTGCCACTCTTGCATTGAAAGTAAAATTTCTGTATTTACTAGAATTATTTGAAACAAATAAATCTGAGATTCTATCTAATGTGTTCTAGATTTAAGTTGTCATTATAAGTTCTTTTTTCTCTTTGAAATTGGCTATCTGAATCCTAAATTGAGATACCTTAATATTGAAATTCCTTTTTTTTAAAATTAACTCAAGTGTTCCTTGGTTATAATGTGAGAGTTTTCATGGTTTTCCTACCCTTGTTGAAAGAAATTCAAATTACACTATAGAAACTATTGTGAGAAATTTGGGTTAGGATCAAAGGAATTAATTTTAATATAATTCAAATGACTCTATCAACAAATTGAAAGCCACTTTAAATATTGCTGTTTTAATTTAAATTTTTTTAAGCTTATCTTAAAAGTAAAGAAAATTGTTCAATTCAAATAACATCTCCTGAACTCTTATACAGGATTTGCAGAAATAAACACTAGAATTCATAATTATCAATATTAAGTGTTTTTGCAATGTGAAAATACAGGGAGTTGACTTTTTTTTTAGTTCCGCAGTAGTCAGAATACGGAACATTCAAGTATCAGGCTAATGGTAGTAACTGGAAAACATGATGATAGATAATAATTTACGAAGAAAAGTGCTATATAATGCACATTGTAGATAAAAAGTAAATGACTAACATGTTGATGGATTCTAAATTACTGTCATTTCAGGAAAAAAATTCACAATTTTCATTATTATGAATAGCTAAATAAAAATGTGCAAGAAACAATGAAAATACCAAGTCATCACAAAATTTTCTTTTATAGGTAAGAGATAAAACAGTTTAATGTTCTATGTATACGTATAAAATGATAGCATTTCTTTTCTAAGATAACAAAAAAATATTCCAACTAAAATCTTTATAGATATAAAAAATAGAAATATATACATAAATATTGTAATTTTGCCACTTTAAAACAATTTATTTCTTTTTTTCCCATTCCAGTTGACATATATATATATCTATATATCTATATATACACACACATATATACACATACACACACACACACACATACATATATATATATATTTTATTGCATTTTAGGTTCTGGGGTAAATGTAAAGAACATGCAGGATTGTTGCATAGGTACATACATGGCAATGTGGTTTGCTATCTCCATCCCCATCACTTATATTTGGCATTTCTCCCCATGCTATCCCTACCCAACCCCTACCCTCCACCATCCCTCCCCTAGTCCCTCCCCGCAGACCTCAGTGTGTGATGCTCCCCTCCCTGTGTCCATGTGTTCTCATTGTTCCACACCCACCTATGAGTGAGAACATACAGTGCTTGATTCTCTGTTCCTGTGTTTGCTTGCTGAGAATGATGGTTTCCAGGTTCATTCATGTCCCTATAAAGGACACGAACTCATCATTTTTTATGGCTGAATAGTATTCCATGGTGTATATGTGCCACATTTTCCCTGTCTAGTCTATCATCAGTGGGCATTTGGGTTGGTTCCAAGTCCTTACTATTGTAAACAGTGCTGCAATGAACATACATGTGCATATATCCTTATAATAGAATGATTTATAATCCATTGGATATATACCCAATAATAGGATTGCTGGGTCAAATGGAATTTCTATTTCTAGGTCCTTGAGGAATCACCACACTGTCTTCCACAGTGGTTGAACTAATTTACACTCCCACCAACAGTGTAAA